>JARFJB010000379.1:3515000-3802500 GCA_036346205.1 Vesta saturnalis
GTGTGCGAGTGCGCGTTTGTGCGTGTGTGCTTGCGTGCGTGTGCGCGAATTATCTTTTTTTAACAAAAGACATTAAGAAATATATGTGTAGGATGTTAATAATTGAAAAACTATTGGGATCCAATTGAACGGCCATTATAACTAATGAATAATTATTATTATCATTGTGCGGACAACGCTTTGGCGTTCTAGCTTTTGCTGTATTTCTGTGAATCCGCCAAATAAATGTTCTCTGATATTTGCGCTATTTCAATTCTACGAATGATATGAAAGTTTTTAGCTGATATTTTATAAATTTGATGTATATTTAAGCTTGGTAATATTTTCGATTTCTGTTGCCAAATTCAAATTTGTTAGTTCGTTACAACGCTATAACAGCAAAACGGTAAATCTATTTGCAAAAATAAATTCTTTATTGATTTATTTATATTTGTCAGTTAAAGAACATGATCTTGATTTAAGACTGGTCCTTAATAGGGTTCGTACGTACACTTTAATAATAATAAATATATGGTACTTTACCTTGGGCTCCACTGTCAGATAAACTGTTAGAAATATCAGATGAATTTTACATACAATTCAATTTACATGTAAATTGACTAGTATGCAATCTTACTGTTTCATTTGATAATGTTCTGTCAATCCTAAGCCAATATCAAGAGAGTTGGCCATTCAACAAAACATGATTCCTCTAGAAATTTGCCCATTTTTAAATTTTCCCATTTTATTCATGTTGCAGATGGTGTAGTATTTAAATGTGAAAGTATTGTATTTACATTGTCGTTAAGAAAAGAATTGTTATTAATAATCCATGAAGAGCATTTTAGTATTGATCGTTGCATTAGGAATTATTGCGCTCAAAAGATACTGGTACAGCTTGTTACTGTAGACACATCCAAAATTCAAATTGTGATGTAAACACATTTTGTCTATGTAAATGGACATCTCACGATTTTCAAATAGGGGTTAAGCATTTGTCAAACTGGCAAATTTGATAGGTTAAAGACTCTTCTGTGGTGGACGTTGGTATAATAGGCTTTTACAGCTGTGAAGTATATTTTGGATGTTTCTTGCGCGATGAACTAGACAGTGCGCGCGAGTGCGTGTGTGATGCGTGCATGCGTGAGTGTGTGCGTGTGATGCGTGCGTGCGTGGGTGCCTGTGTGTGTGCGTATGTGCGTTTGAGCGAGTGTGAGTGTGTGCGTGTGTGTTGTGCATTTTGCGTGTGTGTTTGCGTGTGCGCTTGAGCGCGGTGGCGTGCGTGATGCGTGCGTGCGTGCCTTCGTGGCTGCGTGTGTCTGTCTGTGTGCATCTCTGTATGCGTGTGCGTTTGTTAGTATTCATGATAACTCCAGAACGAATATACCTACGTACTTAAAATTTTGTATTTAAGTTTCTTTTCATTTGACTTAGACCTAAGTAGAATTTGGGAGAAATCGAGCAACGGAGAGGGGGGGGGTTTATTAGGGGAAGTTTTTGGTTTATATCAAATATTTCTAAAACAGCGGCATATTTTAAAGTAATAAAATTACCTAGATATAGCCCTTAAACATATCGATTAATTATGTTATATGCAATTTTTTGATATGAAGAAGAATTTAACTGTTGGTTAAAATTTTTTCATTACCTGAATAGCGATTAATTTTATAAGAAAAATTGTAGACGTATTTTTTAAAGAAAATTTAATTTTACATAAATTTTCTTTATAAAGTTTTTTAATGTAAAGCGAAATGAATGTAAAAATTAAATAAATATGATTGAAAATGTTGAAGATGTATTATCGATATTTTTATAGAAGCGGACAGTTTTGGTATTTTTTTTCAGACGTCAATAAAAGATGACATTTTAAACTTCACATGACAACGTTAAAGTTTAACATTTTTACCGGCGGCTGCAAAATCTTGTGCATCCTCGCAGCGCATGCAAAAGTAATCTAAGTTAATAGCCCAAACACCCAATTTGGAAAACAACGAAAACAAATTTATTGTTTAGAGTTATTAAGATTAAAAGTACAATGATTAAACTAACATTTTCTCCAAAATAAAATCCTCGCAGCGTTCTAAGGAAATGGTCTTTAATACTTTAAGTACAGAACTCATAGCGTTTGCACTAGGTGCAAAAGTTTTCGAGGCTGTGTCTTTTTTGTTGCTAGAGAGTCTTCAACATAACGCTCAGCTACAGTGCTGGATTTCCAGCCACCATGGCACTTCAAGCAGGTTAAATCTGCGCCGCCGTCCACCAGCAGTGTAGCTGAGGTTCTTTTAGACAATGCCCTGTGTATTCTGTATAGTTCGCTGATTTTAAGAAAAAAGCTACCTCCTAGGAACACTGCTTATTTTATGGATTCCCATCTCCGCTCTTGAGCATTTTCCATTTCCATGTTTAAAAAAAAAAATCGGCGATCATTCATATCTCGTGGGCGGAAAGCAACATATTTATTATATAAATTTAGGAAAGATTCCCCTACAACTGTAAATGATTAATTTTTTTGTTGTGCTATCTGGCATTTTAATATGTAGCAGAGTTTTCAGGTTCTCAATTTCGTCTACCTTCATCTTTACCAATTCATCGCAACGACATGCCCTGAGATACCAATAATCAAAACCATCTAAAAAAATACAAAATATAAAGACTTGTTTTAATTCTATTTCTAAAACTTACCTTCACTGCCAAGTATTTTTAGTCCGACGCTTCCGATAAAAATTTGTTAAACTGGTCTTTTGTAAATACTTTGGCCTGCTTTGGGGTGTATCCTTCATTCTGCTTCTTTAGATATGCACGAAGTTTCAAGTATTTGCTTATATCCACGCCATGTCGAATGCTCAGTAACGATTTTATCATCGAATATTGGGACCACATTATCAAGTTTTTCATTTTCATTTTTATTGCTAATTCGGCAAAATAAGCTAACATTACGGTTTCAGAGTAGCTTTTAATATTTTTTTCATCGCACCATTTAACAATTGCTGAAAAGCGCATTCATACATTTTGCTCGATCTTGTAGGGATCATTTATTGTCGAATGACACTTTGTAGATGGATCCTTCGGCAACAAGATGACAACCGAGAATTGAGAGAACACATTTTATGGGCGGACGAAGCAACATGCACACGAAACGGGACGTTTAATATTCATAACAAACAAACATCACCGGGCGGACGAAAACCCTAATCGTATTTTTGAAACTAGTCACCAAATTAGATTTAATATTAATGTATGGACTGCAGTTGTTGGAATGAGACTTATCTTATAGGACTGCACATTTTGCCGGATCGTTTAAACGCACAAAACTTTGTAGACTTTTTGATCAATTCTTTGCAAGAATTGTAAGATGTGCCATTAGCTGTGAGAAGAGACACGTGGTTTCAATTAGATGGCGCCCTGCTCATTGGACAGTTGGATTGGTGGTGGTGATCCAGTTTGGTGGCCCGCACGGAGTTCAGATTTAAATTGTTTAGATTTTTTCTTTTGAAGGACTTTGAAACAGCTTGTTGAAATTGACTTACGAGAACAACTTATCCAACGTTTCGTATTGCCGCTGAAGAGATCACAAGTCGAAATATGTTACAAAAGTTGACAACTAACATTGTTTAAAGATGCGTGCAATGTTTAGAAGCAGCTGGTGCTCATTTTAAAAAGCGTTTGTAGCAATACATAATTAAAATAAACAATTTTTTTAATCTTAAATTATTTCAATAAATGATATCTGTTCAAATGAAACATACTTGGTTGAATTTTAGAAATGAGCATGGCTACAATGAGCATTTACGCAACTAAACTAAACCCTTGATACCTTTAATTAGTGCTTAGTACTTAGGACTTTTCAGTAATAAGTGTTGAACTTTGCAACAGAGGTATGCTAAGACCACGTTGCCAAGTTTTTTAAACTTTAACACTTAATATCTCAAGAACTAAGTCCAGGAGAGCATTTCGTCGTTCTTAATTTTAGCCGTAGACTTCACTGAAGTATCACGCTACGTACTTATTATGCATCATTAACAAAACACTCTGTACAAAAGCGAACATTACAAAACTATATCAAACTTTGAACATAGGTCCTTTTCGGTGTACACGTACAGAAAAGGTAATAATATATATCCGAGTGTTTTACGTTCCGTTATATCCTTATAGGCATTGTTAACTATACCTACCAATTTTATATTTACATACGTTAGGGAATTTTCAAGGAAAAATTCAATATTATGAGAGCTTGGTTTCTCCGTCCCTGTCAGTACTGCGTTAACGGCTGAACATATCAAGATATGCTTAATACCTCATGCTTACTACACATTAAGATAAAAAGACTAATATAAAATATTACAATATCTTTACCTACTTAGTCTAAAAACCAAAGTAAACATCCAATTCTGCCAGGAAACCTGAAAACAGTTCCATAGTGCACTATGTAAGAGTATTTTGTAAAAACAACAGAGTAAAAAATTTAAACATAGGGCTGTATGCACTTTTAGCGCGAATTTCTAAGTTCACTTCTCTACTATGTCGTGTCTAAAACATTGTTTTTACAAAAAAAAGAGCAAACAATTTAAGCCTAAAGGCCGTGTGTGTGCACAACGTCGAAAGAACAGTGTGCCTAATGTACACAATATAACTTGACCTTTACACCATTTATTGACGTCTGGTTTTCAAGGTATGATACAAAATTAGGAGAGTGGGAAAGATACGCTGTTAGAGACACGGCATAATAGAATCCCTAGATCACCAACACCTAATACTGTAATCCATGGTTGTTGGTCAACATTGGAGCCTACTATTGTTCAAAATCTACATTTATAAACCAATTATTTATTATCCTAAGGAGTGTTTGTTCGTATTTGGGCCTAACATCTGCAGTTACACACTAATTTCGTTGGAATCCCTCCATGACTAAAATGTAAGTCTTATGTCACATGAGTATTAAATGAAAATGTAAATTTTCACGATTATTCACATAATTAATATACTTATATTTGAGTTTGAATATTATTATTATTATATAATAATAGGATTATTATAATATTATTATTTTATTATTGTATTACCATTTATTGAGGACGGTAACTGTAATTGTTATCGAAACGTTTAAATTTATATAAAATATAAATACAACAAAACACGATTTAGTAACCCAAAAGATAAGTATTTTAATCACATGAGTTTTGGTTAGCATTTGAGCTGAATATTGTCCAATATCTATATCTGTACATCAACTTCGTTGGGGTCGCGTCAAAATTGATTAAATTGTCTTGATGACCAAGAGTTAAATTTTGTGGCCCATGAGTATCGGTCAGCAGTGGGTTTAATTTTGCCCACAATCTATGTTCATATATCAGTTGCATCGTGGACGTGGGAAAGTAGATTCTCTCGATGACTAAGAGATCAATTTTGCGAAATATATGTTTGTCAGCATTTTGCCTAAAATTTATGTCGATTCACCAATTTTATTAGGGTCGCGGCAAAATAAGCTGCCTTAACGACAAAGAACTAAATTCTGCTCCCCATGAGAGTTGATCAGCAATGGAGTCGAATGTTGTTTAAAATCTCAGGACGAATAAGATATGATTTAAAGAGGATGTCGCCACAGAGAAAGAGAAAATAGAATATAAAGAGGTTGTATAACAGTAAGTTATAGTTTGATTCAAATAAAGCTGGGTGAGTCATTTTTAAAATTACACGAACTAAAATTTAGGTGACGTAAGTCTTCATTAAATCAGTAAAGTATTTTGTAGTTAATATTTTTATCGGCAGATGCCTCCACATAAATTTCCATAAAATGTCAAGGAAAGTTTAAAATTATTGAATGTTTGTTATATTTTAAACTAGAAAAATTATCTATCATATCTACTTATTTTATTGATAGAGTAAAAAATATTTTGCTGCGACAGTGAATTGTTGTAATTTAGGACATGGTTTGATTATAATTACATACCATCATAATATATAACCTATATATTTGTAAGTAAACAAATACTTTTTCTTCAGACGTCAATAAAAGATGACATTTTAAACTTCACCTGACAACGTTAAAGTTTGACATTTTCACCGGCGGCTGCAAAAGTCTTTTGCATCCCCCCGTAGCGGATGCAAAAGTAATGCAACTTAATAACTCAAACACCCAATTTGGAAAACAACGAAAATTTATTGTTTAGAGTTATAAAGATTAAAAGTACAATGATTAAAACTAACATTTTCTCCAACATAAAATCCGCCAGAGGTAACAGTGTAGGTCTCGCTGCGTTCTAAGGATGGGCTTTAATTCTTCCTCTTCTACATGAACTTCTGTACTCGTAGCGCTTGCACTAGGTGCAAAAATTTTCAAGGCTGCCTTTTTTGTTGTTGCTAGAGTCTTCAATGTAACGCTCAGCTACAGTGCTGGATTTCCAGCCACCATGGCGCTTCAAGCAGATTAAATTTGCGCCGCCGTCCACCAACAGTGTAGCTGAGGTTCTTCTTAGGCAATGCCCTGTGTATTCTGTATAGTTCGCTAATTTTAAGAAAAAGCTATCTCCCTAGGAACACTAGTTATTTTATGGATTCCCATCACCGCTCTTGAGCATTTTCCATTTCCATATTTAAAAAAAATCGGCGATCATTCATATCTCGTGGGTGCAAAGCAACATATTTGTTATATAAATTTAGGAAAGATTCCCTACAACTGTAAATGATTAAATTTTTTTGTTTTGCTATCTGGAATTTTAATATGTAGCAGAGTTTTCAGGTTCTCAATTTCGTCTACCTTCATCTTCACCAATCGCAACAACATGCCCCTTATATACAAATAATCAAAACTATCTAAAAAATACAAAATATAAAGACTTGTTTTCATTCTAGTTCTAAAACTTACCTTCATTGCCAAGTATTTTCGTCCGACGCTTCTGATAAAACTTTGTTAAATTGGTCTTTTGTAAATACTTTGGCGTGCTTTGGGGTGTATGCTTCATTCTGTTTCTTTAGATATGCACGAAGTTTCAAGTATTTGCTTATATCTACGCCATGTCGAATGTTCAATAATGATTTTATCATCGAATATTGCGACCACATTGTCGATCTTTTCTTTTCATTTTTGTTGCTAATTCGGCAAAATAAGCTAACATTACGGTTTCAGAGTAGCTTTTAATATTTTTTCATCGCACCATTTGCTGAAAAGCGCGTTCATAGATTTTGCTCGATCTTGTAGGTAATAGATCATTTATTGCTGTATTAGCCGCTTCAGTAATTTCTGACGGCTCGTAGTTCTCCAAATCCATCATACTCCTAACAATGTAATATTTTAATTTTCACAAATAGGAACAAAAGTTTAATAAAATACTTACAATAACACGAGAATCTTCACAATTTTCAACTTGTTTAATGCATTGTTTTCAACGAAACCTAGCAACGTCTACTGCTGTTTGCCAGAGCACGCTAAGTAAATCTAAGTATTCCTCATTTTCAAAACCTAATTACTTTTCCTTATTTCACATTTAAGTGTAAAAACGTCTGAAGAAAAAATAGTACATTTTATGCGGAGCAAAGTGACTTTTGTGGCTAACCTGTATTTGCCGGACTTACTACGTTCGGACTTACTACAGATTCGCTACAAAAGTGTCACTAACTCCTTATAAAATAATATACTATTTTCTATAACTGTCAAAAAATGTTTATATTTTTTTACTGTCATTGTGCGAAATGTCAGTTTTTTTAATTGCAAACTATTTTTTCACGTTTTCCATCGCAATATGCGCAAAATATTTTGCACACTAGGGCGCAAAATAAAGCGCAAGAATCATTAGCTTGAACTAAAAAATACTCAAATGATACTTTTAATTTAACAAAAACTAACAAATACTAAGTAGGATGATATAGTTTATTTTACCAATACTACTACTAATATTCCAAACTGTAATACAAATATGTAACTATTCTCTTTATTTAAAATATTGATATTAATAAAACTAGCATTGTTAAACATGATGTCTCCATAGATACGATTTATGTTGCAACATGGCACGTGTCTAACCGCCACACGGCACAAAACAGGAGAAATGAGTGAGCTCGGGTAAAACTGAATCAAACAGTCCGAAAACCGCAGAGCACTTGGATTGCATGGTTTTTTTGGAGGTATCGATAATATAGTTGGAGTGAGAATTTGGTTAGAGAAAAAAGAACCGAAATAGGCGCCACAAGCTTTAAAGAAAGAAAGAACAGAAAATGGGTTCTTATTCGTTGAGAGAGGGAGCGCCTGTAAAGCTTGAAACAAAAAGTAAGTAATAGGAATAATAAAGTAAATTTATTTCCTTTTTGGAATTCCCAACCAAGGGGGCAATAAGCCAAATATTGTACAGCTATATAAACATGAATAATAAACGAAATAAATTATATACAGTATGTACGTTATTCCCACAATTCACACCAAAATAAAATAAAATATATATTAAAATAAGTTTACGAGGGCAAATCGTGAGCTTGCATTTACGCTCACGGTAATTTATAGTTTAGAATACCAAAATAAACAATACCCCTTCCGACCGACGTTAGATCTTACGCAGCTTAGGCTGAAAAGGCCAATTTAATAAACTTATTAAATCAGTTACTTATAAGAAAGAAATAATTAAATGATTCAACTTGCCTTTCGTTTAACAGAACTGAATACAAACCCTTTTTTGATTATGTTACATAAATACAATTGGAAAAGCTTGTTCAGTCCCAATTTTATTTCAAGAAACAAAGAAAAATAGTAATTAAGCAATTTAAAATTAGAAGCTTAAAGAAAAGAATATTCTATATATGTGCTACCAAGTAATTTAAACTAGCACCAAATCTCGCGCCAACAGTTAACAGATTCAGTATTACATCTGGTATACATAAAACGTTACATCTGGTATACATAACAGTTGCAGCAGTGCTACTGAGCACGACCACAGAAGCAGTAGTACAAAAGTAATTATTCAAAATAGAGGTTATACATTCATGGGTGTGGCCTATAAATCCAACTTTAATAAAAGTTATTCAAAATTTTGACCGTTGATGCACGCGTGAAATAGGTATTTGGTTCGGGTTGGTGTTTAAATTAAATAAATGTAGTGGACTGTATATAAAAGATCTATTCACCAACACTTCTGCATAACAAGTGGTAAAGTTACAAAAACAACAAAAATATATATATTTGGGTAAGTACCTGGACATTCCTTGTATTGACTTCAAGTACTCCCGTCTTACGGTAATCCTTATATTTAACGTTCCTTACTAATTCTAAGTACTGCGTAATATGAACAAACACAAATACATGAAATCAATTTAACCAAACAGTATTAAAGGATGGTTAATGAAAGTAGGTAAGTTTGGAGGCTTCTGGAACACACCGCATTTCCAAGGTTACCACTTTATCAATGCTACCACCTGACCAAGGTTGCACAATTGCAGTGTCTGGCCTACTTTCACAAAGCCCCACAGCCCAAGGTTATACAACAGTGACCTACTTTACCAAGTTCACAAACCATGAAGGCCACTCGTATTCCCTACTTCCTCGAGGTCCCAAAAGCTTACACAATACTAAGGTCAGTCATCTCATACATTATCAAGGTCATTTGTGATGACCACGCACTGAACGCTACCTGTGTATCCTATCTATTCACCTTACTTTACGCTTAGCTGATACCTACTCTAGAAACTAATAAAAGAAAACTATATATTAATATTATTATAAGTTTTGTTATGAACATGACGTAGGTTCAAATCCTACTCGAGGTAAACTTTTATTTATGTATTTAATAAAATTAATAATAATTTATATATATATATATATATATATATATATATATATATATATATATATATATATATATAGTAATATATTATTTCCTGTATAAACAAGGACATGTACAATTGTATTATTCAGAAATATGATTTTCTCTAGGAATAAAACATTTTGATTTAGTACAAGTGAGAAAGGTTCTTTCCACTTCCGTTTCATTACATCTGCGTGGACGTGGTGCAAGTAACTGATCATACGTGCAGTGTGGCGCCCATCGGAGATGCTTCTGTAGCGGATTGTTAGATGGTTGCCATCGGTTTATTCTAACCCCACACAGGAAGCATTCAACGGTGTCGTCTGCAGATGTGGAAATAAACCCTGCCGCAGCAAGTGATTAAGGAGATTGAACTCCAGACCATGTTCTATACGTTAGTAAGCGTTTATCGAAACAATTGTAATACTGAGGATAATAAAAGTTTGGTGGCACGTCGCACATGTTTTATGATAGTAATCGAATGACATAAAATAATCTATTACATACAATATATAGCAAAAAATATTAATAGTCCACACAACAGACTTCGTCACACAGGTAACACGAGTCATCGTCATATACATCATATAACGTGGTAGGGGTGCTCTACACGATGAGCACCAGTAGTGATCATGTGATATGTGGTAAAAAATTGCCCATTTCTCCATATGGGTGTAGTGGTCAACCACGCGGTAATCTCGTGGTTGCACGTGCAGTAGCGTGTATGGCATAAATGCATACCACCAACCAGATGGTAGCAAATGTACAGCACGATTATGTGAGAGTAATCTTTCAAACTTACTGCCCGAGACGTGATCGTAGATTCGCTTGCCCAAGGTGTCGAACCATGCCGAATCCACTTTACCTCTTCATATCGATTCCGAAGCACTATTGTTGTAGTAGGTGGTAGTAATTCTTTTCTCAAATTTTACCCAGTTAGGTACAAGTTTACATGCTTGTCGCGCACCAAGATTAAGTAGTGATAATGGTTGATAGACTTCACGTGTATTCCAATCGTCTTGAACAGGGGTAGCTGACATACTGAATATGGTGGAAACTGTACAATAGTATACGTATTATTCCTCCTTTTAACTCAAAAGGACCTTGTGGAGGCGTAGGTAACTTCGTGTAAGAAGGAGGTGGCCTCGGTTTTGTATTGAAGAGGAAGGAGTGCTAACCTTAACCAAATTATTGACAGAAAACCTTGAAGCAGTGGACCCTCCAGTATTGACAGGTAGCCTTGGAACAGTGAAGTTGTCAAGATCGTTATAGTAATACGTGTTAATAATGTCGAGATCTCGTCACTGACCCGCATGTAAAAAAGAGGGAAAGGTGAGATATAAATACAGAGGAGTGCATGTGAAGTCAGTATCGTACACAATGGAGAACATCTTACGACAAGCGGTAGAAAAGGCGAAGATTGCCAGTATTATAAATTTAAGTGAGTATCGTGATATTTTAATTAATAATGTGCAGTATTACATAAACAAAAGTAAGTCGAAGTATGTTAGTGTTGGTCTGTCTCTTCGATTCAATTTTGAAGCAGTCGTGAAACTGTGGATCTAAGAGTAGTGGAGTGACATTTGATAAGAAGGAATAGCATTTACTTATGGACAATCAGGGAATAATTACAAATTATTTCTACTCACCGGAAGGATGGGAGTCTATGGAACAGTTATGGAGACTTCTTAAGATAATAAGTTATCGACTGGATCTAATACCTACTATGAATTTTTCATTATTTTATAATAAAATAATACGTGCAGCAGCGGAAATCTCTGAACTTGACATAGGCAGGTTAATAGCACCATTGCAGGATATATTCGATCCCAATGTAGTATGTTTTATGGAAATTCTTGAATTTGCCAAGGAAAAACTGAATATTGATGTAGAAGTTGCCAAAGCGGAAAAGTAAAAAGTGGGGGTAACGAGCATATAGAGAACAGGAATACATAATATATGTTATATATAGGAAGTATGGGGAGGAATACATCTTTGTGAGAAATACTTGCAAACACATGATGATGGTGTAATGTGCATTTGTTGTATGAATCGATTAATAGAAGAACTTAAAGAAATATCTTTGGAGCAATTTGTACACGAAATAGAACGGTATTTACCAAATTATGAGTCATTAGATGACGACTCGCCAAGTGAAGGTGTGCATTAATGAGTCCAAAACGTAGTTCACTGTATAATAGCATGGAACGTGGCGCATAGGCACGCGCAAAAAGATGAATGGGAACGATTAGCTAGAGATTCTGCCCGATTTAAAAAAATAATAGAAGACTGTGATACTATAATCTCACCAATCCTCGACAATCAGCACCGTCAGTGTGTGTTTGTCAAACACTTTAGTAGTATGTAGTGTTATATCTATATATGTTAAAAAAAATATTTATGGCATAATAATAGTACAACATATAGAAGTAAGCGTACACAACGTATTATATAATATCTTTGTTGGAAATCCAGGAATTGTGAGAATTATCAACACCCAGCCACTTAACGAGAGATTTATTCCCTTGACGTCGGATTACACGTTCAACTAGGTGAATGTCAGGATGTTTAACACTTTGAAGTTCCGGCTCATAGAACCGGCCTTGAATCTCCTCGTCACGACTATGGCGTAAAGTGTAGGTGATTGGGCTTGAACGTTTTACTGTTGATATTTGAAAGACTTCGCAACTCCAATTAGGTGTGTAATCCTTAGAGAATATGCTTCTATATTTGCTAATGCGCACATAATCCCCACTCGAAATTTCTTTCTCTACTGTTCAAAAGTACAAACCAAATACATATTGCTTGGGGATAGTCTATACGAAACAATCCGCCGTTTAAACATGAATTCAAAGTAGTAACGTAGACATACATTTGATTTATGCCTGTTGCTTCTAAGGTGTCCTTGAAAAGCATTCTGCGGTACATCTATTGAACAATCAGTGCAGTGTACAATATCAACACTTGTGTTACTCCTTTTTGTACAGAGTCATTGAGTTGATCTAACTTACGCTTCCTTGAGTTATTCAAACTCGATGGCCCTGGTTTCGCAAAGGAATCACTATCACGCTTGTGTTCCACATTGTTGCGGTTTAATCCTGATCGCCCGCGTTGTGCAAAGGAATCTTCTCTGTTGTTGTCGACAGTACTGGCTTGCACCGTGTTGCTACCTGTGGTATGATTTTGCGACACAACCTCCTGCGCTCCAAAAGGTAGGGTAGTTATTGATATCCTTATCCAACATGAAGTTTTTTGTTGTCGAAGTAGAGAATCCTTCCTAGAAAATTTCTTCAGACATTCAGATTCAAACGCTTTGTTACGATCTGTAACAAAAAGTATATACATAAGTAAGGGTTATGTTACGTGTTTTCTTATGATTCCTTTGGTAACACAGTTTTCTTTCACCTTTGCTTCCTTTACTTTATTTGATTAATTACAACTGTTATCAAAAGAATCTTATCCAGCGATGCGAACGAGGACGCAACGTAACATATCGCCAGGAATGGAATTATGGCATACGGATGTCTCAGGTTGAGAGGTATAGTAGTGTACGAGTTGGATAGGAAGGGTAATCGGGATCGAGTGTTGTTGCTCACACATATTCTACCCAGCATTGTAGATCCTCCTACTATGTGCTTTGGGAGGAAGCAATGGATTATAACCAATTGTTTGACAGAAACTCCGTGGCGCAAGTAGGGCTGAATACACTTTGGGGAGAAGATACTTCGTTTTCCACTATATCCCACACTGGTGATGGCGCAGGTAACTGTAGCATCGGCGCTGCAGGACTACTAGATAATAATAAGTTATTTATCGACCATTAATTATCCAAAGAGTCTGCAGCAGCCGCAGGACTGAGGATACTTTCTGATGATGTTTCCATTTGCTCCAATTGTATCGGGCAGTTCATGGGACTCCACTCCCGATCAAACTCGTCGATACAAGTGGGGCTCAAGACTCTCATAAATATGTTCCTGACCTCTACTTCTAGTGTAGAACTCTTCTTCGATAGATTCTGCAGTAGAAGCAGGGCTCAACAAACCCTTTAATGGATTTCCTACTACCCCACGCTCTAAACGTGTTGTCAATGTAGACGTCTGATCATTAGGTACAACACCCTCAGAGGTCTGAGTAGTCGCCAGCACCGGTTGCATTACAGTACTGGAAGAGGAATGGTGATCCGCAATTGGAGCCCATTCTTCCTCAAATTCGGCAATGCAACCATGATGCACTGCTACCTGATCTCTCACGGGTGACGATGTAGTCTCATACGGATCACTTACAGGTTGTAGGGTGAGCAGTATTTTGTCCAGGGCTGCCTGCTCATAGTTGCATGATAAAACCACATCCAAGTCGTCCGCTGGAGGTGGTGTATCTAAAAACCGCAAAGCTATTTCACAGTTATCCTGGTCGAAATACTGCTCATTCTCCACCAGGCCGCCCTCAGCACCACCTTCATAGAGTAGCTCCATCACCTCCTGCACGTGACCCGTATGAGGTCTTGCTGTCAGCAACTCCCGTAGGATGGGGGTATTATCACGGGGTACTATGTGAATATTACTATGGATAGTAATACGACCACCTAAGAAGTAGAAGAACATAAATTACTTATCTGGTGCAATAATAGGTGAAAGCGATTTCTTACCTCTGTTAATTGCAGGTGCCGTATTGGCTTCTACGGCGCTAGCTGCATATTGGCTTGTAGATTCTAAAAGCAAATGTTCTTCGTGTAAATACATATGCAAATACATCAAGTAGTATATAAGATTTTGAAAAGTCCACAAAATGCTTTTATGAAAATATTACATGCCCAAAAACATTTTTGAAAATGTCTTCTAAAAATGTATGAAAAACGTTGTTTTAGTGGGGGAACACCTATATTTAGCGAAACGAAAACAGTAGAAATCATTCGTACAACTGCTTCTACAGTATCGAATAACCACTACTTACCATGAATTCTTCTAGATCAACTTCCCCATCATCTGGCAACACTGAATTACCTCAGGTTATTTTTCTTGGTATTGATACACTTCTAACATTCTTTTTCTTTTTTTCAGGTTGATGTGCTTTCTCGCACACCGTCGCCTGAGGCAGTATTTTATGCTGACTCCTCTATCCCCGTCCTCCCACCAACTCCAACCCCACAGGTTGATGCTATCCCCCGATCGCCATCGCCTAGGGCATTTATTTACCCCGACTCATTTATCCCGCTGGCGTCATCAACACCTCTCCCCGTCCTGCCACCAACTCCCACCCCTCAGGTTTCTTCCTCTGAAGTCGTATATGTCTCTTCTTCGCATTCTTCCCCATCACCGTGGGTTGCCAAACCAGTGACGACGAAATATATGAGATGACGACCGTAGTCCTGGATTCTGAGCATCCACTATCGTAATCAAGCTCTTCAACAAGTGGTCTTTCCTAGTGATCGAGATAGACATAGTAAGTATGACTGACACAGCCCTCCAACTACTTACGCTTTCTTTCCAGAAAGAACCCAGATAGCGAAGCACCAGAGAGACAATGACGATGACAGTTTAACAAACAGACAGACCAGATGACAGATAACGTGACAGAGCAGATAGACAGATGACAGATGACGTGAGATCAGAACAGACTAGACAGATGACAGATAGACAGATGGAACAGATAGACAGATAGACAGATAGACGAGATAGACAGATAGACAGATAACAGATCAGACAGATAGACGATAGACGATAGACAGGATAGACGATAGACGGATAGACAGATAGACGGATAGACAGATAGACGGAAGACGGATAACGGATAGACGGATAGACGGATAGACGGATAGACGGATAGACGGATAGACGGATAGACGGATAGACGGATAGACGGATAGACGGATGACGGATAGACGGATAGACGGATAGACGATAGACGGATAGACGGATAGACGGATAGACGGATAGACGGATAGACGGATAGACGGATAGACGGATAGACGGATAGACGGATAGACGGATAGACGGATAGACGGATAGACGGATAGACGGATAGACGGATAGAACGGATAGACGGATAGACGGATAGACGGATAGACGGATAGACGGATAGACGGATAGACGGATAGACGGATAGACGGATGAACGGATGACGGATGACGGATAGACGGATACGGATGACGGATAGAACGGATGACGGATGAACGGATAGACGGATAGACGGATGAACGGATGAGACGGATGAACGGATGACGGATAGACGGATAGACGGATAGACGGACGGATAGACGGATAGACGGATGAGATAGACGGATAGAACGGATAGAACGGATAGACGGATAAGGATAGACGAGATGACGGATAGACGATGACGGATAGACGGATAGACGGATGAACAGATGACGGATGACTACGATGACAGATGAGACAGATGACAGATGAGACAGATGGACAGATGGACAGATGGACAGATGACAGATGGACAGATGGACAGATGACAGATGACAGATGACAGATAGACATGACGATAGACAGATAGACAGATGAACGAGATAGACATGACGATAGACAGATAGACAGATAGACAGATAGACAGATAGACAGATAGACAGATAGACAGATAGACAGATAGACAGATAGACAGATAGACAGATAGACAGATAGACAGATAGACAGATAGACAGATAGACAGATAGACAGATAGACAGATAGACAGATAGACAGATAGACAGATAGACAGATAGACAGATAGACAGATAGACAGATAGACAGATAGACAGATAGACAGGTAGACAGATAGACAGATAGTGGTAACCTTGGAAATTGCAATTGCAATTGTGCAACCTTCGTCAGGTGGTAGCCTTGATAAAGTGGTAACCTTGGAAATGTGGGACCTTGGAAATGTGGTGTGTTCGAGAAGTCTCCAAACTCACCTACTAATGAACATACAGCAATTCTACATGAGAGAAGTGGTATTAAAATTAGCGGCTCTCCAACTGACACCGAACTTATACTACAGGTAAATATGTTTAACAAATACTTGTTGATATAACTAATATAAATATAGTTAATTTCCTTGTAGGCAATCGTAACCTGCTGAAGGCAATATAGGTACGTGTCTTATTCAGAGGTAAGATGTTTGTTAAATACTCGTTAACTGAACTAAAGTAAATGTTCTTCTTTTGGTTGTAGAAAATAATTTATTTATGCATGCAAGAAAAAGGAAAGAGATGACCTGTGGTTGCGAATGCTTATGCGTTTTTCAAAGCAGCCAAGCAACGAGCAAGCAATCCCCAGTACGTGAGCTACAGCTGATCGCAGTTTATCAGCAGCACAATCCAAGCAATAAACCAAAGATATACAGAACAGATACTCTTGTTATATCAAGCAAGACAACCAAACGTAAACATGAACTTGGATGTAATCGTAACTGTAAAGTTATATGGACACCTCAATAGATGGAAACTTAAATATATGGAAACGTAGGTTTATGGAAACCCAAGTTAGTTTCTAAAACAAAAGTAAAGAATGAAAACGATGTTTATTCAGTGATAAGGTGTTACCTCTAAGGTAGAATACGAGCGGCAGTTCGTTACACCTATTACTTTGAAGAAGTAATATGAAATTATTTTTTGTGTGAAACCTGAAAGAGAAATTCTAATTATAACGAGGTTAACAAGATCTAATACGGCTTAGCAAAATGTGTAGGTGTAGTGAAATATTTCGATTACATCCGCCTTAAATAGCGATTATATCACTTTTATACAATAAAACGATATTATACAGTGAAAATTTTCCATAAAAATGATGCTTAACATCTAGTAAATGGAAAAAAAAGAAAATTTCCTAGAAACTTTTCACCCATCTACAGCAATGGCGATTTTGAAAAGAAAGCCAACGCCTCAAGAAACAATTTTACAACTTGAAAAACTACTCCTTTCAAGTCATTGTTACCACCTTTAAATGTATATTGTTAACAGATGTGTGTTTTCAAAATAAAGCATGATAAGTAAGATGCAGTTATGTAATGGTATCACCATCTAGTGGTGATTTAGCAAAGTAACAGGTACCTATAAAATGTAAGAATTTTGAAAACAACCAGAACCTACGTTCATCTCAGAGATGGCGCTGTAGGTATTAATTGAAGTTAAATTTTGTAAAAAAGAGTAAACTTTTAAATACAGAAGTAGATACGAGAGAGAAATAATTTTCGTATAATGTAACCGCGTACACGTCTTAAAAGAAAATTGTATGTGAAGTAGAACTTAACTACAGTCAGAATTGTTTGTATATCATTTAATGCATCATACTCATTCGTAAATGCCGTAAATACAGAAATTTTAAATAATTTAGTACAGAAAATAGAAACTAGTAAGCTTAAAGCATGTTACTAAATGTTTAAGTCATAGATACTTATTTAAGGTCGCTTTTAGAAACAGTAACCAGATAAGAAAATACAATCGATCCTGTATCGATTTTTGCACGTTACAAACATTTAGGAAATACAGGGTGATTCATTCGAATTATTTAACAAAGTTCAAAGAAATTCTCAAATATAACAGTTGTAGAAAAAATATTGTTTGTATTTCGTGGTAAAATTCGTGTTCTTTGGCCACGACAAGTCTCGGCCAAAAATTAACACTCTCATATGCCATTTACAAAACACTCATTTTGCACACTTAACACAAAAATATGTATATATCTATTAATCTCTATCTGACGAAGTTTTAAACGTCATTCTGATACAGATTGTTTTTACAATGTTGCTGTCTTCGTTATAAACGTATAGAAAGGAGGTTGCATAGTTATCCTAAAAAATTGAAATTAATATTACTTCATTTCTTTTAATTTAAGTTAGCATCTAGATGTCTATTAACCTCTGGCTGTCATGAAGTTTTAAACGTCTGCTTGACATAGATTATTGTTTTTGCGTTTACAATATTGCCTATTTTCATAATGAACATCTTATAAAAGAGGTTACATAATTATCCTAAAAAAATGTTATTAAAATAATTTCATTTCTTTTAATTTCCATTTTTTAGGTTGGAAGGTCGTGTGGTGTTCTACACCAGATATTTTGTTGATTAAAATACAACAAAAAATTATTGTTTCATAAAAATACCGCACAATAAGCAATCCGGAATTCAACTTAAAACTGTCAATAACATCTCATCTGTGAAGTTATTTAGGATTCACCCTGTGTAATGTATATGATATCTCAACTTAAAATCTAGTTACGCGTTTCATAGTTTAAAGTACGTAAAATTTACGTGAATATTAATACATTCACTTCAGGAAGTACCAAATTAACGTAGCAATAAATTTCATGCAATAAATATAAACAGGGGTATTAGGCGAATTTTATTTATTTTATTTAAAAAAAAATTAGGAAAGTTATTATTCACAGAACTAAAATATCTCGGATTGACCGTTCGTGTATAAGCAGCTTTAGAATTTGTGTTACTTTTGATTTATCATTAAAATGAAGGTTACAGCTGTCAGAATTTCTACAAAATTATGCGCGTAAAGGAAAACTCAGTTCTGCTTCTAAAGATCAATCATTGCATTTTAATTGTTGATGGGTTATAAGTTATCGTTTTGTATAAGTGTCATTATTCAACGGTGATGTATATGTAAAAAAAACCCATAAAAAATTTGTGATGTAGTTAGGAAAATTATCTTCGCACTTTTCTACATGCTCTTACATTCAAATTTTCATTAAAATTTTTTTTGGAATGAATTCCACAATTAGTCAACAAAAACCTGTTGGAGGTTTACATTGTAGTAAAGATGCTTTAATTGATGTTTTTGGTTGGTTTTTACAAGTTTTATTAGCATGTCTCGCATTTACTTGCCTCATTGGTAAATTTGTACTATTATACTCTAAAGCAGTCCCTAATAACATAAACTGATTTTAGCTAAGAGATTTTGTGAACCCAAACTTGAACGTAGATCATGGCTTATATGGTTTTATGACACTTCGAAACAAGGTATGGGGGCCTTAGCAATACATTTAGCTAATGTTTGGCTTGCTGGACAATATACAGGTGATCCATGTACATGGTAAGTTATATCAGTGAGCTTTAATTAATGTTGTATAAAACAATTTTTCGTTAAAGTATCCAATCCTACTAAAAGTGATAACGGTCTGGATAAATGTTTGCATTATTTATCCTAATCATTGCATTGAAATTTTTAATATAATTATCCAGTTCGTCTTTATGTACATTTATTTATAAATATTTTATCATGTAAATATTATCAGATTAATAATATGGGCAATATCTTTATCTAACTCCATAAGTTTTTGTTATTAAAAACATTCTAATTGCAGCTTGAATGTGAAATTTAGGTTTAATTCAGATTAAATGTGTTAGATAAATTACTTTTCCTGTACACTTCCTATAACGAATTTGGTTTGATTATTCCGTTTTACAAGTAATAAAGTATCGAATTTCTATTTTTAATATTTTTCTCTAATTTAAATTCAACATAAATGATTGATTGTTAATCTTCAGATATGCAGCTTTAGATATGTCTTACTGTCACATGAAGAATGGTATCTTCATATATGTATAATGCTATCTTGAAATATAAGTTTGTAATAAACTAATCACAAGGTTTTGTACTATTTAAGTTGCAACTAAATGAGAAAAGCCCAAAATTTAAATATACGAAATTCCTTTCATCAAGCAGTGTCATACTATAACATTTTATAGGTGTAATAAATGAAATATTGGTTTAGCAATATTGTATCTTGAAATCTTTACTTCTAACAATAGAACAATATTATTTGTTAACAAAGTATTGTTGATAAGTGTGAGAAATTGTAAAATGAATGCAGTTATAATTTTTATGATTGTTTATTGTTAATGACTTGACACCATATATTAACCCTCGGAGTACGAAGAGTGGGTCAAGTCTGACCCAAAATTCACGTATTTCGCAATCTTTTTTAAAATATTTTTTTTACAAATTTCGCTTTTCGTAAGTTTCTCCTTATTTGTTCCCTTCTATTATTTTTCGTATCATTCGTAAATAGACAAATTATATTTCTTCTTCTATGTAACACACATTTTGTCTATCACGTCTAACCCGCTTTTCGGACTTTACGGAACATTTACAATATGTTTATAAATACACACTGAGGACAAGTTTAAACTTCGATTCCATGTGATGAAACACGGGAAGAAGTTCATATTGTGAAAATTAAATGTAACAATTGTCAAAAAGACGACGAAGGGGAACCATCCTAAAAAAAATTGTTTATTAAAAAAAATGTAATAACATATAATTTAAGTTTATTATTTAACGTTTTATTTTATTTTGTTAAAATAAAGTTAATATTTACTAAAATCGTTTTAAAAATTCTCTTGTTAGATTTTAACGGATTAAATCAAGATTGACTAATTGGGTGACGGTTCTTCGGAATCTAAGTGGTTAAATATTCTCCGCAATCAAATAAAAATTTAAAATTATTTTTCAGGTTAATTACCTATCTCACTGCAGTTGCATTTTTCTTCCTATTTACCTTTCAACCTACATATAGATATGTATAGATAGAAGCTTATGCAATCAACTTTTTTTTCACTATCACTAAATCATCTTAGCTCATTTTACAATGTTTGGCCAAGATGAACCATGATGTGTGTGGATGTGTCTGTGGATATATGTTAATATCCACGATAACCCCAGAACAAAAACACCTGTACTTAGGCTTGTTTTCATTTTGCTTGGAGCTGATTAGATTTTGGGACAAATTCAGCGGCGTTGAGGGGGGTTTATTTGGAGCAGTTTTTGATTTTTATCAAATATGTTTGAAACAGCTGTATATCTCAAAAATATAAAAATACCAATATACAGGGTGTCCCATAAATATTGCAACAAACGTCGGGAGGTGAAAGTATACCATAAACGTACCCTTGAAGATGCGTCGTTTATTAGATACAGGGTTAAAGAAAAATTTTTTTTAGTTTTTTCTCCGTAACTCCTAAAATATTAAAGGTACATAAATGAGATTCGGTTGACTTATAGCACATAAGGAATGACGTGTTATGCAACATATGAGGTAATTTTTAAATATGTAAGAGGTGTAGATGTAGGAGCCATTTGAAGTATTTTACCCTGCAACTTCTACGTCACTGGCATACAATGAATTTCAGTGGCAGTTTTGCATATCTAGTCTTTTACTCGAAAAATGTTTACCTTGTGTAAAGCTCTAAAGTAAGTAGTTTTCTGGAAAATTGGAATATTATAAGATGATGCACCTAAAAGGTCCATCTCTTTTTGGTGCACAATAATAACTTAAGATAAAATGAGGAATAATTTTTATTTAAAAAAAAAATTATTACAATAGATTCTCAAAATGCGCTCTATTTTGCTCAATGCATAAATTACCTCGACGAATCATTGATCGGTGCACTCTTCGAAGCATACCAGGGTTATCTCCAATTTCTCCAAATGCTGCTATCACCCTTGCCAGAAGATCATATTGGTTTAGTAATGGTATATCATATACCAATGATTTAATATGTCTCCATAAAAAGAAGTCAAAAAGATTGAGATCTGGAGATCGAGCAGGCCAAGCCACAAAACCTCCTCTACCAATCCATCGATTTGGAAAGAATTGGTCCAAATGGTCTCAAACATTCCTATAATAGATTTATTACTTCTAGACCGGCTGTGATTTGCGCCCAAAACCTGTTGACACTGCCCAATCGTGTCCACGTGGACCAGCAGAAAAGCCGGCAAGTGGCTTGTGTTCATTTATTGAGACTGAGGTCGCGTTAGGAAAACTATGTTTTTCTTAAAATTGTAACAATCTAGCATTTTTTCTAAAATTCTAATTTTTTGCATACCGATACCTGAAATATGAGCGCTTCTAATAGCAATTCAGGAATTTTGAAAACTTTTATAGTTTTTTTTAAATAAAGTTACAAATACATATAAAATTATCAAAATCGCAGGACCGAACTTTGCAAATGAGGTCGAGATTAACCGTTGTAACAATTTAAACTTTTAATCTAAAATTCTGGTTTTTTTGCATACCTATACCTGAAATATGAGCGCTTCTAATAGCAATTCAGAAATTTTGAAAATTTATACAGTTTTTTAAAAATAAAGTTAAAAATAAAATTATCAAAATCGTGCATCCAAAACTTCACCCTGCGGAGAGATATGTAAATTATTGAATAATAATAACGTCGATGCTTCATGTTTTGGACAAGTTTATTTTAATTAATTACCATATTTACTAAATTAATTGCTTTCGATTTCAAAAATTACATTTTAGAAAATGAGGTTTTGTAATCTTTTATATATTCTTATTTTATATCTAGATATAAGATTTCTAGAAAGGTATGATATTCAACTTTATTTAAAAAAAACTGTAAACGTTTTCCAAAATTCACAAATAATTTTTAAGTAAACATAAAATATTCAGATAATGATTGCTGTTAGAAACATAATGGTTTTTAGTCTGTTTATGTTTGGCCTAGCTTTAGAAAAAGGTTAGCAGACCAGTGGTTCTAAAATAGGTATTATTAAAAAGGTCAGGGGCCAAACTCGGCAATTTTAGTACTCCATAAAATTATGAGGGATTATTAGACAGGCCAACTCGGTAAAACTGATAAAATTAGACGAGCCATCTCGGCAAAAACGACACGCCAGCTCGGCAAAGCAGTTAAATTTGAATAAACCGCTAATCCTCTGTAGGTATGGTTCTTCTTAAGATGGGATTTCACTTTTAATGAGTAAGCAATGAAACATTCTTTATCATTTATCTTGTTTAAACTATTTTCAAATTGTGTGAGAATGAGAGCCGAAGATACTGCAAAAGTTATGGCATTACATGAAGATGGTCGCAGTATACGGTATATTGCAAATCGTTTGAATATTGGCAAAAGTAGCGTTCATGACGCTGTTACGAGGTATCGTCAAATTGGAGAATACACTAGAAGACTAGGATCAGGCAGAAAACGGTCCAGAGCTCAGCCTCTTGAACGTTTTTGAAGGATATCCGTACTACGGAGCCGCTCTTTAACGTCAAATGTTCACGCTAGTCGTTTGTTAGAAGCTCGAGGAACTCAAATCTCACCACAATCTACGATCTCCAGTGGACGCGAACGTGTATGGGGGAGACCCGGGAACGATTTGCATCTTGCTGTATTTTACCCAGAAAAGCGTTTGGTGGCGGAGGTGTTATGGTATGGGCAGGTATTTCCTTAAACGGGCGCACCGAGTTAATCTTCATCAAACATGGAACCCTAACAGCAGACAAGTACATACAACAGTGTCTGGAGGACCATGTTGTCCCGTACGCCCCTTTTGTTGAGGAAAATTTCTTATTTATGCAAGATAATGTCCGTCCACATAATGCATAATGCACGAATTGTCAATGACATATTGTGGGAATCCCTGTTTTAGAGCGGCCTGATTGTAGTCCTGACATGAATCCATTAGAACATGTATGGGACATTTTAGAACAAAAGATTAGAAAGAGGCAACCATTGCCAGAAACGATCCAAGAGCTGCGAATAGCGTTGAATATAGAATGGGAACAGATACCCCAAGAACAGGTTCAGCACCTTATTGAAAGCATGCCTAGGCGTATTGAAACCCTTCGCAGGTGCAGGGGCGGCTATATCCGATACTAACATTGGGTTGAAACTTAAAGAACAGGCAACTGTGTGTAATTAAATTTCGTTTTTTATTTGTTTAATTTTTCGAAAAATGTTACTTTCTTTTCCGTTACTTCCGTTACTTATTATTTTTCCTATTGTTACTTTATTTAAACCACTTAACACCTACAAAATTAAAAATAAATGAATATATATATATATATATATATATATATATATATATATATATATATTCGTGTGGTGTAAAGAAAAGAAGACTAGAATGTGAATAAAATGACTCGCATGGATTAGTTGTAAAAGTTAAATGGCTAGAATTCGTGGCCCAAATGGTGGGAAGAAATGTGGCAATATGTATGTATCCCTTAAATAATCTGCCATTTTGGAAAATGCTGGACTTAGGGGCATATCGACCATGAAGTAGTTCACAAAATAATCACTGACACATTGTGGAGGAAGGAAACGTAGACCAAACAAATGTAACCATTTTCCGTTTGTATCTGTATGACGATAAGTGGAAGTCGTAAGTTTTGGATTTTCCTGAACCAACTTTGGGACAGATGAAATCTACATCCAAAAATAGATGCAAAAGACTAAACTCTTGTAACTGCGGTTTTATTACCGTGTCAGGTGCGCCCTATGGGCGGCGCTTAGGGTTACGGGCACGCGTCACGGTTTTTCCCCCTGGACCCCTATCAAAGCAGCAGAAGAATCATTTCCAGTGCAGTCTAGGTTACGCTTTGCAGCAGACAAGTCTCCTCTGTCTTAATGAGCCCTCTGAGACTGGCGGCTGTGCTGTGAAGCAATCTAGCTCTGAACACCAGGAGTAGGTAGTTTATATGATTCATATAAACATTGCTGCGTGTTTGTATTATTAATACGTATTCTTATTGGATTCTATTATTATTAATATTTGTTCGCTTTCATCAACCTCTATTATAATTTCACTGGTACTTCTCTGTAATACTGTTTGATTATTATTCATATTGTAATTTAACTTCGTCATTTATAGGTTTGTATTTGTATTGTTCAGTTAGGGTAGTTATTTGTTTTATGTAATTTTAGTTTAATCGTGTATATTTATATTCATATATTTAATATACTTATGCCGTTCTTTGCGTTTCTTCATATTTTTTGGATTTTATTAGTGTAGTGTTAGGACCTTTACTGAGTGAACAGTCTAGTTAATTAATAGCGTTGTGAGAAACTGAGTGACAACCGTGATCGTGTTTACCGGACGAAGTCGTCCGTGTAACAGTGCGAGTAGAAATTTCGAAGTCTATTATAACTTTTGACGGACACAAATTCATACCAAATTCTTTCTGCGAAACATTAATAAGCGCTTGTAAAGCAGTTTTTGTATCCAAGAGGTTATTTGATAATAAAAAATATAAGAGGAATGTAATGGCCATTCCTAATACAGTGTATGGAAAACAACCGAACGAAAAATTGTGGACAGTATTTAAAGGTACCGTCTAATATGTGTCTGATTGGGCCAAGCAATTGAAATTAGAGGCGTACCCAAAAATTATAATATTTTTAACTTGATCATTATACGAAGTAAAATAGTCCTCTCGGTCTGTTTTGATGCCTTTGGAAACAATGATGTATTTCTTCTACACTTTTTGGTATTATGCCTTCTACCCTTAACAGGTTTCTCTTGATATTATGGCGTAGAAGAGCGATATCAGTAGATGTTAATGCTTCCTTGAATGCCGACTGAGCCACTCCTGATGTATTATTGTCGAAGGTCTTTGACAAACATCTTCCACGAATTTTCTTTTGCAAGAATTGTTGACAGCTGTTGGGTGATTGTGGGTCAAACTGTGACCGATAATTGTGTCACTTTCTGAAATAAAAACATTATTTTTATCACATGTAGATTATTACATACGTGATACACTGTCACGTGACACTTTTCTGACCGTGTGCTAGAGAAGTAAGTATCAAAGGTATTTGCGAAGGTATTACTTGGGTTATACAATTTAGATAGAAATAAATTAAGTTACTTCCATCAATTGTTAAATCCATACTTACGAAACGTAATGGTATAGTTGAGGTACTTACTGCAGATATTTATATGAAGTCTCGTTATTTGAAAGAATTTGGGAAAAATACACACTGTGGTGCCACTTACCCTACGTACCTCCACAAAAGGAAGAACGGACCGGCGACTTAAAATTGTCATATTTTAAATAATTTAGTTTACAACGTATCTCATCCGTATGTGATTTTATAACTGTAGTTTCTAGAATTTGCCGATTTGTATTTCTAAATAGAATGCTAATATCGCTTCTTCACGATTGTTAACTTTGTTAAAATTCTAAAAATTTTGATAACTGTATCTCACTTTTTGGTCAGTAAACTTTCGTTATTGTGGGTAACTGCAAACATGCTTCTATTCATACAACTCCCACAGCACAATACTCATAAATGGACTGTTGCATTGAGGCAGGCGTTTGCCGAGTTGTACTATCTACCGAAGTCATTCTTGCATTATACCTGCTCACCCTTTGTCGAGATGGCCAGCCCTTATCACAGAGGGTAAACATTAATGCCGAGTTGGCCTGTATGGTTTGAAATTGACATACAAAATTTCAGATATTTAAAAATTTAATTATTACATTTTTGGGTTGCTTTAAATACATGTAGCAAAGCAATGATTCGAAAATTGATCAGCACTTATAAATTAGATATACAGATTCACATTGCTAATGATAAATAAATACACCAATTAAACATTTAATGTTCTTTTTTAAGTCTCATGGTCAGCTAGCCATAAAAAAGGTAGCAGTTCAAAAATTGATAAATAATTATAGGTGAGACATTTACATATACATACAATTTATCACAGGGTTGGCCTGATTTAAACCACAATATTTAAATAAGGTTATTATTTCCTCCAAATTATTGATTTAAATAAGAATTTATTTTTTCCAAGTAATAAAAATATACTGCATCCCATTACTTCCTGATTCAGTCTATATTGTAACGAAATGATTACTATAAACCAAACTTTATGTGCGGTTTATATTATACATAAACTCAACTTTAGCTGCATATCTAAAAGAAGCATATTTTCGCATAATTTTAAAATGGCCTTTGAAAAATTATCCTTTTACTTCACACAAATTAGCTTTATTTTCTAATAATTTACTATATACTTATGATTCAAGATTTCAGTCTAGACTTTTAAAAAATTATTTTTTACATAAATACGAAATAAGTTATAATTTATTGTAGGTATATCATAAACTTCCTCTTAGATTCATCAGTGGGTCTACTAATAATATTCATAGGAATTCGTTTAAGCCAGCGATTGTCAAGGCGAAGTGGTTGGGAGGCAATTAATTTTGGAGAGTATGGTATGTATCTTAATAATTACCTGTAAACAGCATTAACAATTACTTCATATAGGTCACCCTCCTTCGGTAAATGCATGGATGGCTCAATGTTGTTTATATATAGGTTTAATGATTATTGTTAAAACATGTATAACACTTTTAATGCAACTTGATTTTTGGGAACGTGTAAGAGATTTTATTTTGTCTCCAATAGACAATCCTAAAGTTGAACTTGCATTTGTAATGCTGGTTATTCCATTTTTTGTGAATGTAAGTTGAGAATGATTTAGCATAACCTGTGCATATAATATACAGTTTTTTATATATAGATATTAATGTTCTGGGTTACGGATAACTTTTTGATGCATAGGAAACCTAATACACTAGCACCAAGTTCAAATGGAGATCTGTTACATAAAGTTAGTTTACAATACAGATCAATCGGAGATTATAGAAGAATTAATAGTTCAGAAAGTGATGGTCTTTTAATGGATGATGAATTACTGGATTCAGATGAACTCTCTCATTCGTCTGTGTCTAAATCACTTATCGCCTAATTAAACACATGTGATCTTAAATATATGTAAATAGTATTGTAATCAATTTACCGGCCAAATATTTATTATTGAAGGAAACATATTCATATTAATTAATAGTTCTGTAGATTTTCACTTTTATTTCACGGAATATCAAATTTATCCGATAAGCACTGCCCATTTGGACTTGAGAAAAAAACGATATTTTATATAATGAAATTGAATATGTTATCCGAATGCTATGTTAAGAGAAACATTTTCTTATGATCTAAGTCAAGAGAAGATTTACCATAATGTTATTGTATGATGTTTTATATATATAAGTTACCATATTTATAATTTAATAAGCAAATATATAAAGTGATATTCTGTATAGAGATGTTATTGTTGGTCACTAAATGTAGTTTTAAGCTTATTTGGCATTGTACTGTGTGTACTTACTACTTTAGTTCCTATTTATAGAGTAAGTACATTGATATTATTTGTTTAACACCATTTCTTGTATATTTAAAATTTTAAAAGACTGTATTTGGTATCAGTATAAGACTATTAATATAAATTTCATAACAAAAAGGCCAAAGATCCAACAAAATAATTAAAGACTTTTAAATCATAATTTAATGAAGTTTTTAGCGACAATAAATTTGATCTGACTAGGTTATATTCATTAGTGGTGTTTAAAATTGAAATTGTAAGACAAACAGCTTGAATGTAAGACATTTCTTAACCAAATATTGTATCATAACTTATAAGCAAAATATATTTTTATACATATTGTATTCTTTTTATGAGACAGTTGTCATGCTCTTACAATACTCATTTAAGCATATTTACTTACTATGGTGAGACACAGAGACAATTCAATAGTGTTATGGATTTTTGCCCTTTGAGCCTGGTAAGTGAAAAGTTACGCCAGTAAAAATCATTAAGTTACATATAATCATATTTCATTGGGAAAAAGTGCGAAAATATTTATAAAAGTGAATAAGAACAACAAATAAAGAAAACAGAAACGAAAATAGCATTAAATCAGGTAGGAGGAAGCGATAATTAGATTAAAATAGTTATAGAATAACAAGAACAGTCGGCGTTCTGATAAGAGCGAGATCGACCGAGCCGTGGCGATTATCGCGGAATTGCCGCGATAGAGTAAACAGTGCAGGGGCGTATTAAGGATTTTGCAACATCTAAGACGATACTAATCAAGCAAAGAAGTAACGTTAGAAGATATTATGGCGAAGTTAATGCAAATTAAGGGAAAATTGATGTGGTAAACAAAAACAGGAATAATCAAGCGACTGAAATAAAGAAGATGGAGGAAACCATAAATAATGAAGCAATGAGGGTAGAAAAGTTAGAAAGCCTATAAAGGTGGGACTGACAACAGTAATGAAGAAAAACGAGATCTTAAGGAACAAAAGAAATTGGCCGGAACATTATTGGGAGTAAATAAGGACCGGGATAAAAAGACAAGAGAGGCGAGGAACCAGTTAGTACCATATATGATGCGAGCCAGGAATAAGGGATTAAAAGCCATAAGAAGGGACAAATTAATAGGGGAAGAAATGAAGATAGAAGATTTGGAAGCTCAAGAAAAAGAAGGGAAAGATCAGCTTAACATCAAGGACATAGAGGAGCAGAAGAAAATAAATAGATCTACCGATGAGGAAGAAGCAGAGACCTATGGGAACTAAGCCAAAGAGGAAGCACTGGATGTAAACAATGACAGCACCAATCAGGATAGGAGGCCCAGGAAAGGGGGAGGAAGATCTGAATAAAACGCTTAGTAATGTTATGAGATCGAATAGACAGCAACAAACGCCAAAAAACTAACAACAATCAAGAGAAAGACAGATCCATATGCAACGGAAAGCAAGGAACAAGAACATGATTTTATAAAACGAATAGAAAATAAAGAAAGGTAACAGAAATAATACAAGAAAATAGGATTAGGGATTTGGAATATAAATACACTGGTAGGCAAAGAGATGAAATTAGTGGAGGAAATGGAGGAGAATAAATTACAAATATTAGGAATAAGTGAAACGAAGAGAAAGGGAGATGGAGTTATGGGGATTATTAGCAATCATGTGTTTTACTACTCAGGAGTGAAGATGGATAGGAGAGCAAGTGAAGGGGTAGGAATAATACTGATAGAAGAGATGGACAAGCAGATTAGAAAACATAGACCAATTAACTCAAGAATTATGACCATATCAATGAATCTAAGACAAATAACGAAGGTAATACAAATATACGCACCGGTGGAAGGATCGCCAACGGAAGAATTGGAAGAATTCTATAATACGCTGTGGAGCTGTGGATGAAGAAAGAGAAGAACCAGAAGCAATAATTATCATGGGAGACTGGAACGCCAGAGTGGAGAAGGACACAACAGGGGTTAAGGATGCATGAGAAATAAGGGAGAGCAAACAGTAAATAGGAACGGGGCCAGAATGATAGAATTTTGCCAGAGTAATGACAATAATAGGCAATTCAGTGCGGAAGAAAGAGGTGGAAGGTATCTATACCTTCGCAGCAGAACAGAACGCAAAGAGTGCAATAGTACACTCAAGAAGTCTCAGCGAGGCTATCAAAAACATTGGAACAAGAAAAGAAGCAAAATTAGGAACAAGTCATAGACTAGTGGTGGCACAATTGGTAACAAAATAGAGGAAAATGAATACAATAAAATAGCGTCGTACAGATTCAAAATGGAAGAATACCAATGAGTGACAAATAGACTATTTAGCAACCAAAGAATAGAGGGTGAAGAGGAAGCTTTGGAGACTAGATAGAAAACGTTAAAAGAAACAATACGAGCATCGGAAGAAGTATGTGGAAGAAGAAAAATTAGTAAAAACGTAAAGAGGACGGAAGAGATGAGGGAGCTAGTCAAAGAAAAGAAGTAAGCATGGAAGACGTACTTAAGAAGAAAGGGGAGGGAAGACAGGGAAAAGTATACAGAAAAAATGAATAAAGTAAAGAAAGCGACCAAGGAAACAAAGAAGGCGAATTGGAAGAAATTCGGAGAAGAAATAAATAACAATTACAGAGTGGACGCAAAAAAATTCTGGGCAACCATAAAAAAGTTAAGGGGACCAAACAGAGAACAACTGAATGCGATACGAAATTAAAACAGAAATGGTGGACATATTAGAAGCATGGAAAGAGTTTTATGAGGATAAATTTAGAGAAGTAACTGAGGAAAGAAGAAAGGAAGAAAACACAAATGTAAACCAGGAGATAACAATGGAAGAACTACAGGAGGCAATAGATAAGATGAAAATGGGAAAGGCCAGCGGAGATTAGGAGATAACACCAGAAATGATGAAAGGGCTAGGAGAAGAAGGGAGGGAATGGCTGTGGAACATATTCAGCGAGGCAGGAGAGAATACCAAAGAAATGGGAAATTAACTTAATAGTCTATAGAGCCATATGCCTGGCACAGACAACACATACACTGTACACAAGTATAAATGAAAAAAGGCAGACTGCGTGGAACACAAATTAGAAGAGGAGCAATCTGCATTCCGCCCAGGAAGGCAAGCGAACGAAAACATCTATATATTAAGAACTGTAATACACAGGAAACTAGAGGAAGAAAAGCAATTATATATAATATTTATAGATTTAAAAGCAGCGTTTGATACGGTAAATAGACAAATAGTATGGGGCACGTTAGATGAACTTGAAATGTCACGTGTAATAAATACAGCAAAAGGCAAAGTACGAGCAGCAGGGTAGAAATCAGAAATATCTGAGATGAAGAGAGGCATAGAACAGTTTAAGTCTACTACTGTTCGTAATAATAATGGACAAAATGATAAAAACAATCAAGACCAAAACAGAACTGGAGACGGTAGTAGGGTACAAAGATCTGCTGTATTTGGACGACGTGGTCCTAGTAGCAGACCCAAAGGATAAAATGCAGAATGTATTGGATAGCTGGGCCAGTGAGATACACAAGAAAATGGAAATTAACGTAAAGCGAAGCTAGTATGAATACATAGGGTCTAGAATAACAAACGATTGAAAAATAGGGACAGAAATAGCGAATATGGCAAATAAAGCAACGAGGATTTATTATACAATAAATAAAACAATTCTAGGAAACAAGCAAATAGAAATAGATGTGAAAACAAAATTCATAATGCAATAACTGTATCGACAATTACATGCGCAGCTGAGAACTGGACTTTACGGAAAAAACATAAAGAGAAGTTGAACTCAATTGAAATGAAACACATGAGAAACATCACAAGGATCACCAAGTGGGAATATATAAGTAATGAACAAATAAGAGAAATCGCGAAGCAACCACCTGATAACGCAATGAATAATAAGAAACCAAACTGGTATGGACATCTATCTAAAATGAGAAAGGAAAGTTTAGCAAAAAGAATAATGGAAATGGGGAAAGGGAAAAGAGGAAGACCAAGAAAGAGCTGGATGGAGGATGATCAAATGGGGAAACTACTCACAGAGATGAGAAGACTAGCAGCAGACAGGAAAGCATGGAAGGATTGGGTTAAAAAAGGAGAAAGAAGAAGAAGAGCAAAACAATTAACTATGTTATCGTTTTATAGATGAATTGTGTAGTGTTTTAAAATGACCGACCGTTCTGTTAAATTAAAATTGCTAAAACAGCAAATTTGGAAGATCTGTTTTTTTGATCATTTGTAAAAATGACTTATTATATGCAGTTAAGCATATTTCAATTAGCAAAAGATTATGAGTGGGATAACTGATTATGCCGCTTATAATATTTTTGCTTAAAACCCATTGATTGTGTTTTCACATTTTAGATGGTGCATTGAAAACATAAAAATTAGTAAGTACATTTTGTAGATGTTCAGAAATGTTTGATAAATCGCAAATTTTTATGTCAAGCAATAGGTGGGGTGCTTCAGTATCTAAGAATGAACCCCTAGTTTCTATATCAAATACCTTATGACTAGGCTCAAACTTTCGGATTAGTGTATATACAAAGTTCTGTTACAAAATATGGCCACATTTTTAATTTATTTAAATTGGGTTACTAGCTGTGGATCCTTCTTTCGTAGAGTGCAATATATTATATCGAAATACTGTTGACAAACTTGGGCACTCATATCATTGGAAGGTAGCATGACAACATCAAAATCTTGATCCAAACTAAAAATTAAAGTTTGATATTAAGTACGCTTCATACTCATAACTATATTCTTATAAATAAGTGTTGCATCGTAGTGGGACAGGTAAACAATGAAACTACTCAAATACGAGTTAACGAACATTGCACAAATACATTACTAAATCAAATAAAAAAAAACAACGAAAGGGTTCGAAATATACCGAAACACCATTAAATCAGGTTAAAGTGCGTACAAAATTATAAAATTTAGTAAAAAAAAGCAATTTAAATAACTACACATATACACAAAAAAACAAATAGTGTAATCACACAGTTGTGTCATAAATAAATCAACAAAAATGGTGACACCAAACGTCGTCCTTAAACAATCATGCCGGTCTTTAAGTTAACACCGAAGTAAATAAGAAAATAATAAGGTAGGTTAAGGCACCTACATGTAAAATACAACAAACAGTAAATGTAAACAGGTAGGGGAGAGGGGGGACATTGGGATACGGGGCACATATGGACATTTCAAATTTTAGCGCCACTAAGCGTAAAGTTTAATTGTACTGCTTGATCATTAATTAGAGCGCACCATGCACCTATTTTATTGTAGAAAAATGTCGACAGCGTCAAGCGACTCAGTAGCTAATTACACTTTGCTATGTGCACGTGTTCGGCGTTGTAAACAAATCGGAAATCATTTGATATCGAATATTTTCCATGTGGATGCTAGAATTAACTCAGTTGTAATTTTAGAGGTAAGTGGACCTGTTTACCCTTACTATGTCGGCATATGCTGAAGTAATTGTTTATTTGTTATTTACATAACTTCAATTTGCTTATAAGCATGATTGGGGTGGATTGGAACATCTAGTTGGGGGCACATATGGACACTGTACCAAACTGTCCCAGATAAAAATGTGGAAAATTACTGAACATATTGTTCAGGCATTAACATGATAAGGACTCACAAGAGGAAGACCAATCGTTCTGCTATATCGGAGGAGAATATAATTGCCGCTGTTGAAGGTTTCTTGCAAGGAAGACTTCCAATAAGAACTTCAGCCACAACCTACAACTTGACAAAATCGACCGTGGGTAACAGAGTGAAGAAAATAAAAAGACGACGTCTGGAAGACCCTGACCGAGACCATGACGCTTCTGACAGACAAGATCCAGATGTTCAAGTAACATTTTCATCACCATTCTAGTCAAAGTATTCGTCTCAACATTTCACATCTGCCCAAGAAGAACAACTAGCCAAATATTTTATCCAAAGTTCGAATATGAATTATGGTCTCACATATACACAAGCTCAAAAACTGGCATACGATTATGCCAAAAAACTAAATGTAAAGTATCCGCCGAGCTGGAATAACTCGTTATCCGCTGGAAAAGATTGGATGAAATTATTTATGAAAAGGTACCCAATTTTGTTACTAAGGAATCCAGAAAATACCAGTATGACCAGAGCCTCCGGATTTAATGAAACAAATGTGAAGCATTTTTTTGATAATTTACGGAAGTTTTAGAAAAGTATAAGATACCACCAGAACGAACCTACGATTTGGATGAAGCAGGCGTTGCCACTGTTTTACATGCACCGAAAGTTATTACCAAAACTGGTACAAAACAAGTCGGTCAGGCAGTATCCGCATAACGGGGAGAGCTGGTTACATGTTGCGCTATAATAAGTGGAGTCGGAAATACAATTCCTCCTGTGTATGTGTTTCCAAGTGAACAGGAAGTCTTGGATTAGCCAACAAGTAAGGGCCAAGATGGATGACGTCCATATTATTCCTGGATCTAATTAAGCACACACAAAAGTATACGAAAGTACGAAAGATGAACCCATATTGATTGTTTTGGACGACCATGACTCCTACACCAGTCTCGAAACAATTTTATATTGTGGGGAGAATGGAATTATTTTCGTTACGTTTCCCCCATATTGTACGCACCGCCTCCAACCTCTTGACGTTGCGCTGTATGGCACATTTAAAACCTATTTGAAGCAATCTTTCAATGATTGGTTGGTGAACCATCCTGGCAAAAGGATATCCATTTATGAAATTGCAGAACCCTATATCTATGTCTCGAATTTCAAAGTAGCAAACAAAGATGTCTTTTGATTCGCGGTATGTTCCGATGTAATCAATTACTAACTGCGACGTTGTTGCCGTAAAAACGTGTGTATAGAAATTTTCAACAATTCGTCACGGTCTTTCGGTAAAGGCAGTTTCGACAGAACACCTGTTTTTTACCCCAACATGTTTTTCTTTTTCTTTTCAACCCTTAGTCAAATATAAGTTACATAAAATAAAATATTCCGAAAAACATTATCAAATTACGATTTATTACCAACATATTAAAATTATCTTTTCTTTCGCTAAGCCATGATGTGATTTTTCAGAGATTCCAATCTACTGTCACGTGGTCGTGATTTTATCGATTATTGGCCGTTAGTTGCAAAATTATGAATTATTTATTAGTACTGGACTTCTGAAATGTAAATAAATTGTAGCGTTTTTCATCCTTTCACGTATTTGGAAGTAATTCAAAATTTTTACGAATGGTAATCGCATTTAGAAACCCTATTTTGATAATGGAAGACAATTCTTGGTTTGTTTATTAAACTTAGATGAGAGTTCTAAATTAAGATTTGGTTTACATATTGGTATCGATAGGTAGTGGAACCCCTCTTACTAAGTTTGTTGAGAATTAAGTAGTTTTTTTTGTAAATAATAGTTGTTCGCAATTTTGTAGATATCATTAAATATAGTCATTTATGTGAAATTGCGTCATTGGAAAATTACCGATTACATTTAAATTATTACTTTGTATTCAAATATAGTGTAGAAAGCAGATATAGCAGTGCTTAAGAATGTTTTAGGTGACAGATAGGCGGGAGTTTTCGATAAAATGTTTCGTCTTAAACAAAGACTTTCGCTTTAGATTCGAGGCGTTAAGGGCTAGCGTCGCAATGAAATCATTAACTCAAGGGATATCAATTACGTTTCAAAACAAACTGCTTGTTATGTTGTGTATTTTTCTGATGCATTTTTTTAAGTTCGGGTTACGAACTAAATTCTTTTTGGCGCAATTTAAAAATTTAAGTAATAAATTGTTATGATTGGTTAATTAAAAAGGTAAGGTAGATAATAGGGAAGTTGGCTGAAACTGAAGGAGGTTGAAATCAGTCTTAGGTTAGAGAGGCAGTGATGTAGACTCTCGTTATCGAGGCTCTGTCCGCGTACTCGAAATGTGTGTTGGAGGTAGAATCTTCTCATGTTTAGGTAGATTCCCTGTTAACCCTTCAAGGGGGATAGTGCTTAGAGTCACCCATCTCGGAAGAATAATACACTATCGTATACCGGTGTCAGTGATTGACAGTTTCGAGTTCAAAGAATGTGGTTACGTTATTATAAGTTTTTTGTTATGAACGAATAAGTTCAAACGTAAATATGTAATTAAAAATTATTATTAATTTTATTAAATACATAAATAAAAAGTTTACCTCGAGTAGGATTTGAACCTACGACCTGTACTTTACTAGAGTACCGCGCTAAATAAATAAAGACAACATTTACATCGATTGGGACTTGAACCTTGATGGCGCAGTTGGTTAGCGCGGTACTCTAGCAAAGTACAGGTCATAGGTTCAAATCCTACTCGAGGTAAACTTTTTATTTATGTATTTAATAAAATTTATAATAATTTTTAATGTGGTTACGTGTTTGCTGCTAGTGCGAACCTTATTCCTTTTGGACGAATATCGCCTTTCTGGTGGATTATTTGTAGAGGTTCCGATTATATGTTTGTTTCGAGTACATAGCTGGCCATGATAAAGAACAAATTAGCTGTATATAGTGATGCTTTAATAAGTTTTAAGTAATCTGTGTATATATATTATCGTCAACCAGATAAAGAAGTGATCGTAGAGTATGGTTTTTGGCTTAAATTTTGCCGTTAATGAAGTTGGCGTAAATATCAATTAAAGGAGTTATTGGTTCACGTCGATTAAATATCGAAAGGTCCATTGCCGTGCCGTTGTGTAAAAGAAGAGGAAGTTCGATCGATTATTTTGGTGTATTGTGAGGTAACTATATTTTTTCGAATATATGCGTTGGTGATTTTAATAAACTGTTTGTTTGTACTCATTTAGACGAATGAATATGCCTTGTTTGTTTATTTAAGTAACGTTTAGATATCAATTCATTACATAAAGCGTATTTATTCGTACATCATATGGTGTTTTTCTGTATTTTATTTTGATTTCGCTAGCTAAAATTACATATTACCGATTGTCAAATTTATGTGTTCAACAAAATTATTATTGCAACGATTTATTTTTGGTGTTATTTAGTTAAAATTTTAAGGTAGATAAACATGAGTTCTCTGAGCTTGCAAGACTCAATCAACATTAGCTTTATTAGAAATTCTACGATACCAAAATTTAGGTCAATGTGTTTCGGACAAATTACCTATTGTGTATGTTCCGATGAAATCAATTACTAACTGCGACGTTGTTGCCGTAAAAACGTGTGTATAGAAATTTTCAACAATTCGTCACGGTCTTTCGGTAAAGGCAGTTTCGACAGAACACCTGTTTTTTACCCCAACATGTTTTTCTTTTTCTTTTCAACCCTTAGTCAAATATAAGTTACATAAAATAAAATATTCCGAAAAACATTATCAAATTACGTTTTATTACCAACATATTAAAATTATCTTTTCTTTCGCGGTAACAATTGCGATTTGAAGATTTTTGCTACAACCATAAAATTTTCTCGGTCCGCTATCTACAATATAATATGTGTACAAATGAAGGAGACGCTTTTCGTTTGATAGAAATTACACAGATTCTGTAGCATAAGTTTGTAGAATAATGCTTTTTCCTATATGTATGTAAACTGCTAATTACATGGGGAATTTTTTATTTGTCTGTGTTCAGGATTGACAACAGTTACTTCTAAATTTGAATTCGAATAATATGGTAAAAACATTATCTCTAGATCGATATTTCGAAGTAAAAGCTGTTGGAGTAGTTAGCTATGTCAGATTCTCAATTTTAAAATTTCGATTAATCGTATAAAAACTTTTGTTTTTGGAGGTACCACCATTTGGGGTGAAGTTGGATGACTGTCCCTTCTTGTATTTCTTTCGCTTCACCAAGCACAAATATATGGCTATGGACATTTCTGCTTATAACAAAATTGTTCTTATTGTTAAGGCATGACACACAGTTCGAAAATGTAAATGCTGGGAAACCGTTAAGTATATTAATTTTGTATTTTTTTAATAACGTAATACAACTGTGAGATGGGCAAATGTATGTTGTAGTTTCAGAAAGGTAGATGTGATAGTGAAATTATGAAATAAACTTAAAATTTGTCAGTGTTGGTCTAAGAAACTTACTTGGTAAGTAGTATTTTACTTTTGACTTATGTTAGGCTAAGGGTTGCTGTTGCTTTCTGTGATATATCTACATCTACGGTCGAAAACAAGCTCACACTTTAAGTACCTAGTGCAGATAGGAGTGAACATGTTATGTGCAATGAATGCAATCACAACATAGGTCCTTCCTGCTTTGAGTTAGTCCTTAATACAATTGATGGAAGACTTCATACATTTTTGATAAATGGCTTTCAAATACAGCAATGTTTTGTTGTTACTCGATGGTCATGGCAGTTAGAACGGTTTTGAATCTCTACAGTTTGAAGAGGAAAACAGTATGGATATTTTTTGTTTTTTGTTATTTTTTGCTTAGAGTTCTTATCTCCTTCAACCTTTGGACGTAGGATTCTTTCAACCGCTGTAAACACTACGGTCAAAAAATTTAATTACGACAGTAAGTAACCCAGTTTTAAGTGGTCAGAGCATATTTAAAGGTACTCTACCATTAAATGCAATAAATTTATTCAAAAACATAGGAATACATCCTTTCAATCCAGATGTGTTTAAAGATTTGTCATCTTCAACAACAGATATGAACAAGATAGAAAATAAAGCACAGCCAAACAATCAAATAAAAATAAGAAAACCATATGCTCGCAAACTGCAACAGGATGTTGTGGCAAAAACTCATTACCAGTATTTTCTGAACAAAACTTTTCACCAGGACATTTTTACCAGAATGCAACTCTAATCCAAAGCGTATTACCAGAACGACCCCACACATCATTATCAGTTTTAAACATTTCAACAGAAGAGGTTTGCCTCCCCCCCCCATCTGTGGTAGCGCGGAAAAAGGGCAGAGAGCGTGGTAAAATGGGATATCTAAATTCAACACCAAAGATTGAAGACATATATTCCAAATACAAGTTCTGGCGACAACGCCGAATATGCCTTTGAAGATGTCATGGATGAAAGCGACTCTGAGGGTACAGTTAACACTTACAGTAATGAACTATTGTGTTCGTAAGAATATATTTGTAGTATTTTTTGATATTTAGAATGTTTTTTTAGTTTAATAAACTAAACATAAAATGTCTCAGTTCTTAATTTTTCCTTTCCAGTTAGAGTAATTTCACAATTTCGGTTTTCATCTGAAAAGAGTTTTCGTTTTCGACTTCGTTGCTGTTGATATTCGTATGATTCTTCTGCAAGATTTTTTGTCGCATTCGAAACGGTGCAGTTGTCGTTTTATTCCAGTTGCTTCTACACGTGTGGTAAATTTTCCATGATTTCTGTTAAAGTTTGTAAATATTTTTTCCAATTTTCACATAAACTAATTACGGCATCATATCGTGAAGACCAACGTGTCCCATCAACCCGTTTTGGAACTTTAGCATTATTTTTTAAGTTTGATTGTAAAGCTTCCCATCGACGACTAGAAGCTGAGAAAGAAGTATATAAATGTTGCAAGGCATCGAAAAATGTAACAGCTTCTTTAACATATTCCGCTACACACCCATACTAAATTCAAAGAGTGTGCTGCGCAATGAAGATAGTAAGCAAGTGAATTACGTTTCATAATGCGAGCTTTCAAACCGGTGTAAACCCCTGACATGTTACTAACGTTGTCACAAGATTGACCACGACAGTTTATTAATTCTATGTTGAGATCCTCCAATTTTGATAATAACGCATTTTCTAATTGTTCTCATTTATGACCCACATTCGTCAAAAATCCAATGAACCGCTCCACAGGTTTTCCGTTTATCTGAACATTTTAATTTTAATTTTAATTTTCGACGAAACTCTTTTATTCAAGGAACGCTGAACCATACCTTTAGGATTGCTTGCTAAACAGTTTTTGTTATCGTTGCGGAAAAATCATCAAACATGTTCTGATTGATTTCTTGGGATAATAAATAGTCAATGCTTTGACTATTTAACTGAAACCATTCAGCGGGATCGTCACTTACATACACTTGCTCTTGTTGCTCACCCAAAATCGAAAATGTACATTGAGCATCTTTTGAAAAACCGGTCTGAGGATCAATATAATCTGTTCCTAACCCATAATTACTACCACTACCACTAGCAGCACTGACACTTCAGTTGAAACATGCACATTTAAAACAGCGCCAGTTGCATCATTGTCTAAGATAGTTCTAATGCTATAAGTAACATCGGGGTTTTCGGGCATATATAAAGTCTGTTCAGATGGAGGTTTTGCAGGCGTTTATAAACTGAAATAGTGTCTTTTAGTTTTATTCGAAACATTTTCTTGTTGTTTCCGTTTTTCATCCGCAAGTTTTTTATACTGCGCACTACTTGTTTTTTTCCGATGTTCACTCATTATTTACTTTAAAAATTAAAAAACTAAAATAGTGTTACGTTTTTAATAACGATGGAAACTACGTAATTTATTTCATACAAATACAAAAGTTAAACACGAAAATCTACGAATAACGGTTAAATACAAAACTATAAATAATTAACACTTAAGCTTTTAATTTATCTCAGTACAATTCTAATTTATATTCAATGCTGCACGAGGACTAAATTCGCAATGAATCATTTCTGGATCAGTTCCTTTTTATATATGAACATACACAGATGGAATAATCTAGAAGGAATCTTCTAGATGCTCAGTGACTCATCGCTTTGATGCTTACCGCGTTGGTTATTTTTAGCACACGGGAAGTTTTTATCGCGTATGTAGGTGCGTTACAATAGTGATACAAATTGTAAGCGTACAAGGCAACGAACGGTACAACATACAACTGAAATCAGTATCCAGAATATAATATACCTAATCAAAATAAAAAATAAATCTTTGGTTGTAGAAACTTAATATGTCCGGATTCATAAAATAAGAATATCAACTATCCAGGGTACCACCTCAACACATCGTCGACACTGCATCGTCTCAATGCAAACTTGCGGTAGTCTCCAGTCGGTTGTTTTGTCGGATGCTTTTCACGTCTGAAACCAAACCCAAACAAAAAAAACAGCTCAAACATTTTAGTTGGTAATGACTACATCCATAACACAATTAAGGTAAGATAAACCTGAGTACAGTACTTGCCGCCGTGTTTTAAACACAAACCAAATGTATTAGTGGAAGTGAGGAACCTTACGCCGCCATCTTGGATTTTGTAATAGGATTTATTATAAAAGCGGCTGCATATTTGTTATTATTACATTTTCTTTTAATCCCATCTACAGATTGTGACCTAATTTATTTATGTATTGGGGGGTTGCATTCTAATAAGGGACTGTAGTCTTGTAAGACGGGAATCTGTTCGCGGGCTTCTTAATATGTATTTATTGTTATTAAACAGTTATACAATTTCATTATGAATGGAAAGTAGCAATTAGCCATCGACATCGTGTTAATTAATGTGTTTACAAATACTTTAAAAATTTGCTGCTGCAAAAAATTTACATTCGAAAATTATACCTGTTTTATTTGTATGTTCACACACACACACGCACGCACGCACGCACGCACGCACCCACGCGCACGCGCACTCGCACGCGCACGCACCCGCACGCACGCACACACACACACACATACACACACACAATATACTTACCTGCCAGTAAATGGGCCCGGTCGGCCCAAGCCCAGGGCGCATAGGTTTTGGGCCCAAGAACGAGATTAGATTTTAAGGCGGGATGCAAATGGAAAAAAATGCAGGCGGTCAGCTAGACCTCAACTACTGTTTTATAACATGCAAAACGTGTCATTATAAACTTTAATTACAACAAAGTTTGTGCCTGGTTGTGTTTTATAAGACGAAGACACACGTCACTCTTTGGCTAATAATATTCATAATTATGTGAGCGCTTCATTCTATAAGTCCATTCCATTGAACTCGATGTACGAAATGGAATGCGCGCTCTACGTTTGTTTATGAGAGATGCTTTGAAGCCACCGTCTTGGAAAGAGACACATAGTACTATCTGTATTTCTTCGCTTGTCTTACACAAGTACGCTTATGAAGTTTAGTGGTGCCATTTACTTTTTTCGCTTTTTAAGTAATTTAAAATTTTTTTATAAGCTTATTCACAACCATATTGACTGTCCTAACCTATTATCGCTAATTTACTTCAAAATTCCTATATATTTGTATATACCGGGTGGTGAATGGTCGGACGCACCATAAGAAGTCCAATAAGAAATCATCAACTCTCGAATTTCTGCTTCCCTAATTATTTTAGGTAAAAACTCTACAGTAAATTTTCTTTAAAGAATTAAATTCTCTATCAAATGAAACTATTAAAAATATTTTATAGTTTACGCTAATTTAAAAATTTGCAAAAATTATGTACCATTCCTGTACAGCATCAGGAGAGCAATCTTTTAAACGTCAAACCATCTAAATAATCAATGAAAACGTTCCTCTAGAGTTTACGTTGCGAATATGCGCCCTAAAAAACGCCTTTAACTTTTGCTTGGATGGAGCCGGTGGAAGAGGACACGAATGTCTCTCGAGCCCATAGCGCGTCACATGTTAACAGGGGGCCTGACCCACCAACACATACACACACGCATACACCCGAAGGTAAAAAATCCTTAAAATAGTTTTCTTAATCGGCCACAGTTGTGGCGTCACAGTGCTGATCGCGCTGCACTCTGCCTTCTGGCTTGTTCGTGGATTCAACGCTCTGGAATTTCAGGATCCAGGCGCGACCGGGCTCATTTTCTGCTTTACATACATTGTTTTAAGTTAACAATTCAAAATTACGACACTAGAACGATTTTCATTGAAATTTCTACTTTTTGTTAATATTCATGTTTAAGTAGGACACTATCAATTATATTTGACTTACATTTTTTTCTCCAAAGTTTACTTCTTTTGTTATCACGTATACTCTTAAACCATATTTTTTAGAAATTCCAAACACTACTATAATACAGCATTCTTATGGTGATGAGTAGTAATGCGGGCGGAGGTCTGCAAATGCGATTACTCGCGAAAATAATTTCTAGATGGTTTGTGCTAACGCTTCTTTAGAAATATTTGTGTAAATGTTGGTGGCAGTACATCACAGGGGTCGAATACCAAAACACGTATAAATTTTTTTAATATGTTTTTTGAAGGGTTAAAAATTAACTAAGCCATGATGAGATTTTTCGGAGATTCCGATCTACTGTCACGTGGTCGTGATTTTATCGATTATTGGCCGTTACTTGCAAAATTATGAACTATTTATTAGTTCCGGACTTCTGAAATGTAAATAAATTGTAGCGTTTTTCATCCTTTTACGTATTTGGAAGTAATTCAAAATTTTTACGAATGGTAATCGCATTTAGAAACCCTATTTTGATAATGGAAAGCAATTTTTAGTTTGTTTATTAAGCTTAGATGGGAGTTTTAAATTAAGATTTGATTTACATATTGGTATCGATAGGTAGTGCAATCCCTTTTACTAAGTTTGTTGAGAATTAAGTAGTTTTTTGTAAATAATAGTTGTTCGTAATTTTGTAGATATCATTAAATATAGTCATTTATGTCAAATTGCGTCATTGGAAAATTACCGATTACATTTAAATTATTACTTTGTATTCAAATATAGTGTAGAAAGCAGATATCGCAGTTCTTAAGAATGTTTTAGGCGACAGATCTCGATAAAATGTTTGGTCTTAAACAAAGACTTTCGCTTTAGATTCGAGGCGTTAAGGGCTAGCGTCACAATGAAATCATTAACTCAAGGGATATCAATTAAGTTTCAAAACAAACCGCTTATGTTGTGTATTTTTCTGATGCATTTTTTAAGTTCGGGTTACGAACTAAATTCTTTTGGCGCAATTTAAAATTTAAGTAATAAATTGTTATGATTGGTTAATTAAAAGGTAAGGGAGATAATAGGAAGTTGGCTGAAACTGAAGGAGGTTGAAATCAGTCTTAGGTTAGAGAGGCAGTGATGTAGACTCTCGTTATCGAGGCTCTGTCCGCGTACTCGAAATATGTGTTGGAGGTAGAATCTTCTCGTGTTTAGGTAGATTCCTGTTAACCCTTCAAGGGGGATAGTGCTTAGAGTCACCCATCTCGGAAGAATAATACACTATCGTATACCGGTGTCAATGATTGGCAGTTTCGAGTTCAAAGAATGTGGTTACGTTATTATAAGTTTTTGTTATGAACGAATAAGTTCAAAGGTAAATATGTAAAATTTTGTCTTTATCTATGTAGAACTGATGTAAATTCTAAATATAATGAGATTACAATCAAATTATTTATGTTAATGGAATGTGAGCCTGCAATATCACAAGGATTCACACATACTAAGGCAACTTGACTAATATGAAATTACTATAAGTTTTTGTTATGAACGAATAAGTTCAAAGGTAAATATGTAATTAAAAATTATTATTAATTTTATTAAATACATAAATAAAGTTTACCTCGTAGATTTGAACACGACCTGTACCTTGCTAGAGTACCGCGCTAACCAACTGCGCCATCAAGGTTCAAGCCCCAATCGATGTAAATGTTGTCTTTATTTATTTAGCGCGGTACTCTAGCAAAGTACAGGTCGTAGGTTCAAATCCTACTCGAGGTAAACTTTTATTTATGTTACTATAAGTTTTTGTTATGAACGAATAAATATAAGTAATTTGACTGTAATCTCATTATATTTAGAATTTACATCAGTTCTACATACATAAAGACAAAATTTACATCGATTGGGGCTTGAACCTTGGTGGCGCAGTTGGTTAGCGCGGTACTCTAGCAAAGTACAGGTCGTAGGTTCGAATCCTACTCGAGGTAAACTTTTATTTATGTATTTATTAAAATTAACAATAATTTTTTATTTATGTATTTAATAAAATTAATAATAATTTTTAATGTGGTTACGTGTTTACTGCTAGTGCGAACCTTATTCCTTTTGGATGAATATCGCCTTTCTGGTGGATTATTTGTAGAGGTTCCGATTATATGTTTGTTTCGAGAACATAGCTGGCCATGATAAAGAACAAATTAGCTGTATATAGTGATGCTTTAATAAGTTTTAAGTAATTTGTGTATATATATATATATTATCGTCAACCAGATAAAGAAGTGATCGTAGAGTATGGTTTTGGCTTAAATTTTGCCGTTAATGAAGTTGGCGTAAATATCAATTAAAGGAGTTATTGGTTCACGTCGATTAAATGTCGAAAGGTCCATTGCCGTGCCGTTGTGTAAAAGAAGAGGAAGTTCGATCGATTATTTTGGTGTATTGTGAGGTAACTATATTTTTCGAATACATGCGTTGGTGATTTTAATAAACTGTTTGTTTGTAATCATTTAGACGAATAAATATGCCTTGTTTGTTGATTTAAGTAACGTTTAGATATCAATTAATTACATAAAGCGTATTTATTCGTACATCATATGGTGTTTTTCTGTATTTTATTTTGATTTCGCTAGCTAAAATTACGTATTACCGATTGTCAAATTTATGTGTTCAACAAAATTATTATTATTGCAACGATTTATTTTTGGTGTTATTTAGTTAAAATTTTAAGGTAGATAAACTTGAGTTCTCTGAGCTTGCAAGACTCAATCGACATTAGCTTTATTAGAAATTCTACGATACCAAAATTTAGGTCAATGTGTTTCGGACAAATTACCTGTTGTGTATTTTAATTTTTATTAAATTTAAATATATGTATAGTGTTTATTAAGTGAGTGTTTTTTTGAGTGTACACATTTGTAATCTGAATCTTTTACCATAACGTTGGTATACTACGTTTATTCAAAATTTAAAAGTTTACACGTTTTTGATTGCATCCAGTTATTGATGATTTACTGAAATTATAGTTTTACATAACTTTACGATGGCCATTTTTTTTGTGCTGATTTATTATTTAAATCAAGTCTTCAAGTAGTAATTTGCGAGATAATTAGTCATTTTGATCTGGTTGATATAGTTGAAGATAAGTTTTAATAGACATACCGTAACGTAATTATAAAGTAAATAGGTCGTTGACGTTGACCGAACAGCTAGCTCATTTGCATGCCAGTGATTGTTTTACGAGTAGTCGCAAATTTTTTTTGAAGTAACTTTGATAGGAATCAGCATACAGATTGTGGACGCTGTAGTGTCCGAGTTTGCTAAACAGGTAAGCCAATTTGTTATGGCAGCTGTGTATTTTCCCGAATTTAGGTAATGCATCCCTATATCGTCGTAAATTTGAGAACTTTATAAATGTTCGGTCACGTTTAGTTTTGTTGTGACGTATTTTTCCTTTCGAATTTAATAATTAATTTCCGTATTGATCAGCTGTTTTTGGATATTTGAGCCATTAATTTGGACGTGGAAGTTTATATTTAATGAGTTTTAGTTTTATTATCGCAATTTTGCGGCTTTTATATGAGGCTTAAGATTTTATTGAAGTTTGGGTGAACTTTGCGTAAATATTTTTGGAGTAGAATTTTCACGGAGTAGAGTATTTTGTTTTTGAGTGAAAATTATGGTTTCCTGTTCGACCATTATTAAGATCTAGTTCATGACGCTTTCCTGCTATAAATGTATTTAACAGGTGGCGCCTTTTTTGACTTTTTGGAGTTGTGACGAGGGCCGTTTTGCAGCATTAAGTAAGAACACTAGTGACGTCTATGAGTATTTCAAAGAGGACATTCACATATAAATAGAAAATATGAATATGGTGTCAGTTCATGCCCTAAAATAATTGTACCATCTTTTTTAATAATGTTTTTGGTTTAATTTAGTAGGTATACATAATTTATTAAAAACGTATTTTACAGTTATTTCTATTTAAACAAATTTTAAAATATTTACAAAGATAAACTTGCAATGTTTAATCTATGGAATAAAAATAAATAAGACATTTATTTGGTTTCTAAATGTATTGTATAACACTGTTTGTCCCGGACCTACTCACTGATACGTATTAATCTTATAGTTCTATTGTAAATGACTTAGGGTGTTCTTACTACTTTGGTACCATGACGAATTGCATTTATTAATGTTATACCGCAATATTCGAAGATGATTAAATGGTTGTATAGCGTGATCATAAATGGTTGTGATTAATATTTTTTAAGTTAGTGTCACATAATTCATGTAAATAATAATAAATTTGAAAAGCTTTTATTTGTTTCACGTTCAAATTAAAACATTTTAATCAAAGTGTACAATCGCAGACAATATAATTACTACCATTTTATGATCACCCACGTATTTTAAACTATCCTAATGCCTTGATTGACAAATACCTACTCTTTGACAATCAAGGCCTAACGTTATTAAGGTACATATTTTACATAATTATAAACATAAATTTAAAAATACTATTTACAAATTCGTTAAACATATGAAACTATCCTAGAGTTATTTTTAAAAATAGAAATGTGTTGTTATAATTCGAAATAGGTTCCTAATCAAATATTAGTTTTTGTCAACGGTTTATACACCAGTCGTATAATAGTTAAGATATATTATTACGTTAAATAATGACAAAAACATTACTCAGTCAGTATTTAATTCATTGTTAGTGATTATATATTAATTAAGATAGAGAAATGTAAGAAAAGTAGTGGAAAAAAAATTAAAAAATGCACACGTTTGGTCTAACGAAGTCATCATTGTTTATTAAAAGTTTTTACACAGCACATACCAGTCACTTCAACAATCCATTAGATAGTTTCTTTTCACTTGGGCTTATTATTGTAGTCTACGTAAACTCGAACTACTTCTCCCGAATACTTTCGTTGAGAAGGCATAAAGTAAAAATCAGGTTGCATATCTGGTGGTCCTCGATGCCTATCATACGTAGTTCTGGGTAAAGATAGTGTATTACGTTCTAAATGGCCGGGGGAATAACTTCCACGTGGGCGTTGCAAAGATCTCGTATCTCCCATATGTGTTGGACTATGCAGGGGGACACTTGGTGGTCGATTTTGGGGTCGTCCGCCACGAGCGTGGTTTTTTGTCGGAAGTGTTTCACTACGGTTGTGGCCATTAACTGGTTTTTCTTGACGTTCAAATGTTTCAAAAGCATAGTTTGTATTTGCTGTTGAGTAATCCTTCCATGCCGAATTATGAAGTAGATGATCCTATAACAAATGTAGGTACATCAAGGTTTATTGTTTATTTTTATTTATATTTAGCAAAAACGTGCTTTTGTGCATTGCACTGATTTTGTGCATAAAATAACGTGTGTAAATAAATGTGTACATATTCTGGATGTAAAGAAATAGACAGAGAGTAGAGCAATATTACCAATACCAAATTATCAGCGAAATAACTTACCCCACTAGGCCTATATTGTGGTGATGAACACCATGAGGTTACCATTGTCTGGAACGCTCAAGAGATGGGAGGGCCCAGTGAGGAAGCATATTAGACCCATGGTAATTTTGCTGATAATAAATCGGATCTAGCTGCACATTGTATACTCTCTATAATAATGTATGAAAGCGATCAATAAACAAAACATTTTGTACTTAAACTAACCCAGAATTTATCGTGATACAACCCAATTTTTTTTATCTTGCATAAAAGATGAAAAATGTAGGAATGTACTTAAATATGTATATAAATATGATCACTATTAATGCGTAATACATTAGATACGTAAATGCACGATTTTTGCAATTCTACGCAATTAGTTTTAAGAGGTTGTTTAATTTATTATTTTCTGTTTAATATACCGCGTATTTCAGGCAAATGGAATTAATTCAGTATTTCAAGTGTTGTGCATATTTATAAAAAATGCCGATACATGTCAATTTTAAAATCTAAAAGACCTTATACAGGGTTGCCCACTTTGATAGTACTTTTAATACTAATTTTAGGGGAAAGACATTTTTTATTCAGTATTTCCTTGTTTACAACTTAAAAAATATTTTCGCCCTGTACGGATTTCGGTTTCGTCTGTACAGGACCGTACTCAAATATTTTAAATTGATTCTAGGCCAAGTTTATTTGACCTTTCACCTACTTAAGTCCACTCATTTAGGAGAAAATAATGTTTTAAAAAAATTCTGTCCGATATTAACCTTCAGTAAAAAAATTATAACTATTCAATTGTTGGTAGCAGAGCAACAAAATTGGAGAATGTCATAAAGAAAAGAGCCTTTTATTTATCGATATGTTGTTTTAGAACGAAATTTGTTGCAAAAGAGCCGCACTGATTTTTTTCTAACGACCACGGAAGAAATTGCAAGAGTCGACTGTTTTAAATGGAGCACTCTGTATATTTTTTCATGAATGAACTGATTTTTAAGTTGTCTTTGATTTTTGTTAAATATGTCTTATATCTAAAAATAATAGTTTCCGCGATAATAACCTAAGTTTGAATTATTTTGTTTTTTCGCCCAATCCTCAAAATAAAATTAAAGGAAGCAACAAACAACAATACTATTTGCATCAGATATTTACTTATTATTATTTTCTGTTGTATAACATTCATTACTAAATCAACTTACATAAAAACGAACGGTACAAAACACAAACAAATTAATTAAATAAATAATTTAAAATAATTTCAAACAACTCGCCATTATTTTGTAAACACTGCCTTACAGGATTTGAAAAACTTGTGTTAATGTCTTTCAAGATTTCGGGCGTGATTGACCTGGAAGCTTGACGTATCCTGTTTTTCATATCGTCTGAAGTAGGCGGTTCTTGGTATACACGTTCTTTTACATATCCCCATAGAAAAAAGTCGGGGCCTCTTCCAATCCACTTTGAGGATATTCATCGTTTAAGAAGTTTCTTACTCCAATTCCGTAGTGGAGAGGAGCGCCATGCTGGATCCAAAGGCGTTGACGCATCATTTTGGAATTGGAATAAACTTGAGAATTTAAATGTCTATCGAAAAAATATGGTCCCACTACGTGCTGACCAACAATTCCACCCCACGTGTTTAACGACCATCCATGCTGACGGTCAACTTGCCTTGTAAGGTAAATATCGCGGAAACTATTATCTTTAGATATAAGACATATTTAATAAAAATCAAAGACAACTTAAAAAAGCAGTTCATTCATGAAAAATATACAGGACGTTCCATTTAAAATAGCCGACTTTTGCTATGTATTCCGTGGTCGTTAGAAAAAAATCAGTACGGTCCTTTTGCAACAAATTTCGTTCAAAATCAGCATATCGATAAATAAAAGGCTCTTTTGTTTATGGTAATCTCCAATTTTGTTGCTTGATTTTTTACTGTATATTGATTTCGGAGAGAATTTTTTTAAAACATTTATTTTTTCCTAAATGAGTGGACTTACGTAGGTGAAAGGTCAAATAAACTTGGCCTAGAATCGAATGTGGATTTCACAAATATTACAATTTATAGGGCGTTCCATTTAAAATAATTGAGTACGGTCGTGTACAGACGAAACCGGGCTATAGGACTTAAAATATTTTTAGGTTGTAAACAAGCAAAATCGGAATAAACAACGTCTTGTGACCTTTTCTCCTAAAATTAATATTAACGGTACTAGCAAAAAATGTAGGGCAAGTGGTCAACCCTGTATAGTGTAAACATTTCACCTCTAAATTTAATCCCTAAATTTTGCAATTGGTAGTATGGCCTATCTATTCAACAATACCAAGGATTAAAATTTTTGCACGTTTTAGCAATAAAGAAATTCATCTGCTTGACGATTAAAAACTTTATAATTAATAGTGTTTTATTATCGAAAATACAAACTAATCAATATAAATCAGGAAGATATTGAAAATGAAGACTTTCATCTTGGAAGTAACCTAATTTTAAATAAACATGTCTTTCTATCTTATTTAACACTTGGGGCGCGATAGACCTAATTGCTAGAGTTATCCTTTATGTCGGCTAGATCACGTGCTTTCGTTTGATACAACCTACTTGTTACATACGCCCATAGAAAGACGTCTAACGGATTATGGCCTACTGATCGTGGTGGCGAATCTAGCGATCCTTGCCTCCGTATCTACTGATGTGGGAATGTTTGTCTGAAATATTGCCGCATTGAGCTGCAACATATAGACCTGCTTGAGTATGAATGTAAGTTTGTCTAAGTTGACCCGATATTATTTGGTAACAATGCCAAATAACTAGATTTATTCAAACTTCCGTTAACGAAAAAGACACCAATAGCATGATCTTCACTTATCTCTGCCCACAGATGAACGTTCTCGGGGTTTATGTTCAGTTTTGAGTATTACCATGGTCGTGAAGAGCAAAAGTGCATTAATCGGAAAATAGAACATAGAACAATTTTTAGTTGGATGAGATTGTTATCATTTCTGTACGAAAATCGTTTTGCTGTTACAATGCTCAAGGTTACTTGTCCACATAAAATATCAAACATTATTCCTAATTTGCAATGGAAGGTTTTTTCAGTTTGCATGTTCCCGAAACTATTTTTCAATTATACTAATTGTACCTTGGGATAATGGTGGCAAGTCGTGAAACCATTCATCCGATTGCGATGAAACTTTAGAGAGTTGTTGTTCGTATGCCGGTTAAGGTTTCTGCGTTATCAATTTTGTAAAAAATAATGTGGAGGGGGAGGGTGATGATCGAAATACCGGGAAAGGGGAGACCAAACTTTAGTCAAATTTCGTATAACGGGGCTTTTGGGTAAGGGGAGTATTTTTCTTTCAGAAAAAGGTAGAAAAGGGTTATCGATACACCAAGAAAAGGGTGTAGCAAAGCGCACTGGGATTGCTAGTTTTTCATATGCATAACTGTATTTATTCCATTTGAATGAAACTCACCGTACAAACATTATAGTAGTTTTGATTGATCGACGAATCAAACTGCGCGAAAACGTTGAGATCACACGCATATCGTAAGATACTGTGTTTTCAATTTTGCACGAAAAATTGGGTTTGAAAAAATCTCGGCAAAATAGGTACCGCGGTTGCTCTTAGTGAAGAATAAACGCAATCGTGTGGTCTACTCTGAGGGTTTTTTGGCGCTTTGCGTTACAATTCTGAAGAGTTTCTACGTCGTCATATAACTGTGGACGAGACATGGGTACAGCACTGCACTCCAGAGACAAAGGAACAGACAAAACATTGGACTTTTGAAGGCGAATGCGCTCCGAAGAAGACAAAGATGGCGAAATCGGCTGGCAAGGTCATGACCACGGTTTTTAGGATGCACGAGGAACACCGCAGACAATGCACGATTGCACATGTGCGCAAAAAATGGCGTGACGACAACGGTTTACGGGGTCGTCCAAACAGCTGCTTATTTTGAGGACCTTCGAAATTCTTTTTTTTGGGCGGCTTAAAAAAGTTGGAGGTACGCTTGTATAAGCGTGCATAAAGCTAAACGGAGATTAACTGATGGCGAGTTAGTGAATTTGCAATTTACTAGAAGTCGGTATTGGGTAACCCACGAATACACAGTGATAGATAATCAACATGCATTACATTCACAAGTAACCAAGTTTGTGGTAGAAATTTTCCAGAGCATTATGGATTACCTCACCATAGACCTTGTAGATCATTGGTTTTAGCACGAGTTTTGACAGATAACGATGCTAGAAAGAAAAGACTACACAAATGCGTGAAAAAAAGCATCAAAGCGGCAGCTTAGTTACATAATAGGCTTGTGTGGAGAATACAGCCTCTCTCGAAATAAGATATCCCTGCTCTGTAGGATAGTTATATACGAAGGGAGTGGACATTCTATTGGAAATCGTTAAGGTAGAAGGCATGATTTCTCTCTGGCTTAAGGAAGCTGGTATGGACAAGGTTATAACCTGCGGCAGAATTGAATTCCAACGGAGTTACATTGAAGTTTTGCCCGTTACCAGTACGAAAATATGTGAGAAATACTCTACAATAAAAAATGTACAGTGGAAAACACCCTGACCCGGAATGTAAATCAATGAAGATACCCTATCGAAGGAGCGGTTTAACTTCATTCTCTGAGATTAAATAAGGGATGTAATAGCCAACACATAATATATATATATATATATATATATATATATATATATATATATATATATATATATATATATATATATATATTTAAAAGATAATGTAATTTCCTAGTTCAGTAGGCATACAGGTAAAAACATAATGTGATAATATTTATTACTATTTTATATATTTCGGTTAAACAATTTAAACATCAGAAAAACGTCTACAATAGGAATTAAACATATTTGTTAATAATTATAAAACATATGTTAACTTACAATTAAATGGAAAATTACTGGTTAACAAATTAATTGATGACGTGGTGACATAATTGTGAATGGGATGATAAGGTGATCTATTAAATTATTCTTGAATATATATTCAAGAACCATAGTATAATTACAATATATAGAACTCTAATAACATGATTAACAATATGGTAAACTAAAAATTACTAACTACTAAACAAATTGTGACCTCAAATGTGTTTGATTTATACATTGGAATATTGAAATAAAATTATATATATTAGTTACAAATATATTTAAATAAATTTCCTTAAATATTTATAATATTATCTAGTTATTATAGTAAATTCACTATATATATTTATATATATATATAAATATAATAATATATATAATTATCTTATTATGTATGCACGAATAAGTAAAATCATGCTTATGACTAAACAATTAAACTCATGCGCAATTATTAAAATTACTAATATATACATAACTAATATATTTATATATATTAAAATATGAATCGAACTAGCAGTATCAAAATAATTATAACATATTTCTTTTCTGACTAAGTTAATTTAAACTCATGACAGTGTACAACAATTTTTTACCTACATTTACATGGAAAGACTATTATATCAAAAAGTGACGTTCACAGTTATATAATAATATATATATATTATATTATATCTAAAATGTAATGCTATTTTTAGACTATGGACAGATTAAAATAATTATATTTCTTGGCAAAATTTCTCAGATGAGACAGTTGTAAGAGCCTTTTTATTAAACACAAATGTGAAAGTAATATCAATTATACTAAAATATTATATACTATACCTATATACGTTAATTTGCATAAATTTGATTGATAACTAATGGTAAATCCAAATCCTTTACTATTACAAAATTATTACTTTAATCTTGATGGCAAAATTTCCAAAGATAACGTTTACACTTTTTATAATTAAATCAAAATTTAAAGAATTTGTTCAACTTTAACTAACAAAAATCGTTGATTGATACATACCAAAATTTACATTTACTACCATTTTGAACCCAAAATTTAAAGGAATTATTAATCTCAAATGTAAAGTCCAAAGTCCTTGTAAATATACAAACTATTTACTAAAATTCCTTTGTAATAGTAATAAAATTTATATAGGGATCCTTTGCAACCCTAAAAATTATGATACATTTAAATCGATAAAATAATACAAAAATACGTTTAGTTACAATTCGTGTTAATAAAAAAATCTTTGATTTGATTATAACAAAAACACAAATTTTAAATATTGGAAAAATATTTGATAAACGTTTACTTATGAATATGATGCACATCAAAATTAACAGTAATAATGATTGTAATAATAAACAGGATTTGGAACATTTACCATTACATTATAATCAAATTTTGCAAAATTTAAAGTAGTATGTATGTATTTTTTCAATCTGTGTTAAATAAAAGAAAGGCACTGAAGAACTCATCCGAGGTCGAAATATTTGCCAAAGAAAGTATAATTATTGTTAGATTAGTACCAAAAAATAGCAACATATATATATATATATATATATATATATATATATATATATATATATATATATATATATATATATATATATACAATAAATAGTGTAAGAATCAATAACTGTACAGTGAAGTTTATAAAACGCACCTTTAGCTAACGTTCGTTCGACAGTAAAGGTTGTACTTTATATTGCACGCACTGTGCATTATGTCTTAAACAGTACGGGTTGCGCAGCCTAAGTACTAAGATGGTGGTTATCCAAGCCGAAACGTGGTAATTTATTAATGATGATTTTAGAGATTTTGTCATAGGAACTATACGGTAAATGGTTTTATAATCCGTAGAACAAGAAAAATAGATGTCTGGAGGTGAACTGCATATGGGTAACTGAGATGTGTTTTCTGGCAGGAGGAAGAGAAATTGTGGAGCATAAACCATGCCATTAATAATTGAATAAATGGAGATCGCCACCATACGACGATCTTTAGGAGAATGCACTTTCTTAGTTATAATTGGGTCATCAATCAAAGGGTTAGCTTTTTTGAAATATTGCCAAGAATGCTAAACGTGGTAGATGACGGCCCTGCTTGTGATGTACAAAGGGGGTGCCATCTGGCTGGATAGAAATATTTCTTGGTCTAAAAAAAGGATCCTTGTTTTTTTCGAGCTGAACATGCCGAAAATAAAATACGTTTGTTCTGATGAAGACCTGTTTACATATTGGGCTAGCAATATGCAACTAGATTGTGGTAAAGCGCCTGATAGTAACTGTAATTACAGGGGATATGTTTGCTAGAAAGAAAGAGAAATATAGAATGGGCAATACCATTGCGCCATTGGCTCGTTTCATGTTCTGATTCTTGCTACATTGGCCTCTGAATGATGAATAATTGTAACGCTCATTTGGCCAGTTGGAGTTACTACATAATAGTTTGAAATCAGAAAATCCAGGAAAATATTTTAATGTGTGAAACAGCTTTATGGTGATTATGGAATCTAAATCGGATTGTATGATAATAAATGATTAAAGTATGTTACCTTATGGCTAGATGTAGATTTTCTGGATGTTTTATAAATTGTGCAACTGGCTTGTATAAGTGCTAATAGAACTAAAGCAGCTAGACATCCAAGTACAATGTATAATTTTGTTCCAGAAAGACTAAAAAAGTGATGTGGCTCTTCTGACGCATCCGAAATGATATTTGATGTTACTGAAATAATAATCATATTCATTTTTTGTTAATAATACATTTAATATGTTATTTCGAGATTTTGGTTCCTTTGTGTCCAAATCATTAATTTCAAAATGATCATTAAGACCAGCTTTAATTGTACAAAATCTGACAATATATTTTCATTTTCTCACTAATGCTCTTAAAGATCATAAATGTAGATTGGTCTGGACACATTATTTCTCCCAAATCCAATTTTAAATTGTTTTATTTTATTACAATACTTACAGCTCTCGGGGGTGAAAACAAAAAATTCAGGATCCACCATTAAAGATCCTATTCTACCTGTTTTTACACTTTCTTGTAACAAAGCTTTAACGGAATTATCTTGTTCATCATTTTGTGAAAGAGATCTTCCTTTTTCTGCTATTGCTTTATCTAAGTGTAAATTTAGAACTGCTATAATATTATCTTCACTTCTGCAATGCACATAGATAAGAGTAACCTAAATTTAACTTATTGTTAAAATATATGTACCCTTTCAAATCTTCGATAGTCAATTTTTTATAACTTGGTAGATTATTAAATATTGGTTTAATATTTTCAGAAATAGTGTTTGATAATTCTTCATACTGTATACTACCATGTTTAGGAGGATGGAAATTTTCGCCTAAATGAACTATTTTTACTTGCATATTGTAACCTAAGTACGGTGGTTCTGGGGTTGTGTTTTCATCCTCATCTATGTAATCTATAGAAAAATTGTCATTCGAAATGCATACTTTACATACGATTTTACCATTTCCGCATGCTTTTATGCAAACTCGTTCAGGTGACGTATATGGTACCAGTTCATGCTTACGAATTTTTTTATTAACACTATTGAAATCACCGCCACGAACAGGATACATCATAAATAGGCAATGATCGTCTGTAAATGACAAATCCTAAAAAAAGTCACGGTATCAAAACATTTGAGTATTTGAAAATATAAGTTACCTTGGGATCTCTTGAAATACGTTTTCTAACAAAAGACAACACTGTAACGCCATCTTCAATCTTACCGCTGGTATTAAAGATTCCTTGTGAGGAATCTAATAACGGCTGTGTATATCCTGTTATCCATGTATCCATTAAAAATGGACGACCTGTTTTGTCCACCCAACCTAATATAGCATCAGTTTGTGACTAAAAATTTGATTATACTTAATATTCTAATTTTTTTAAGTAAATACTTACCATTCTTTCATCATTTGAAAACCCAATACCTGTCCATACTTCAGTATGCTTTGTGGTAATGGTAAACCGTATATCATCAGTTTTTGGCAAATATTGCCACTTAGCAGAATATTCGCATGTGTAATTACTTGAATTACAGTTCCGAGGACTTTTCCATTCACCACCACAAAACGATTCTTGACCAGGCGCCAAATCCCCTTCAAATGCGTCCTTCTTTTCTTCTAAAAAGTATTTAATTGTCTATTATTCTATTAATTATGATAGTATTTACCAAAGAAATTAATTGTCGTAAATCCTCTTTGGGTTCCATGTCCATGATATTTTAATTCGTCTTCTCTATAAAAATCTTTCTGAGTAGCATTTCCTGTTTCAATTCCTGATTTTGGTATGTGCACATATTTGCCCTTTTCTTGCCCTTGTGCCCATATTACGTGCATCAAATCATTCACAAAAGAATGATCTGATGGCTCTTGAGCTTCTAATTTTTTTCTAAACAATATTGTTGTGACACCATCTTTCTCAAAAGCCATAGCAGCCGTTAAGTCATTTTTCCCACCCCAAAAATTATCCATCCTAGGTGTTGATCTATCTCTAGTATAATAATCTGCAATGCGATTTGAAGTATTCCTGGCTGAGCCAATAATTATGTCAGTGCAGTCCATTGGATTAAAGTCATGCCTTGGAGTATATGGATTTAACAATTCTTGCGGTTTGGCTGCATAAATTCAAATTTTAAAGGATATAATAATTTGTGCTTATAAATTTGCATTTTTTACAAATCGTTATTAATTTACTACGTGAAATGTGTATAGTACAAAGGTTATATATATTGAAATTAATATATTCTACCGTACCTTCACTTCCACTTGGTGCATTCAATAAATTAGAATGTGTTTTTATCAATTTTGCTCTAGGTTCCGGTTCAGATTTAGGTTCTGACTTTGATTTAGGTTCAGGTTCTGATGTAGGTTCGGGTTTGGATTTAGGTTCACGTTCTGATTTAGGTTCGGGTTCGGAGTTAGGTTCAGGTTCTGATTTAGGTTCAGGTTCTGATTTAGGTTCAGGTTCTGATTTAGGTTCAGGTTCTGATTTAGGTTCAGGTTCTGATGTAGGTTCAGGTTCTGATTTAGGTTCAGGCTCTGATTTAGGCTCAGGTCCTGATTTAGGTTCAGGTTCTGATGTAGGTTCAGGTTTTGATGTAGGTTCGGTTTCTGATTTAGGTTCGGGTTCAGGTTTTGACTTAGGTTCTGGCTCCGTCGTAGGTTCTGGTTCAGAGATTGGTTCAGGTTTTGAAGTAGGTTCAGGTTTAGAGAACGGTTTAGGTTTTGCTATAGCCGAGAATTTGTATTTGACTGATGCATTATGACCATCAGATGATTGTTGTGCAGAAGTAGCTTCCTCTAGTTTTTCTAAAAGAATGAAGAGACCAACCACCGTTAATACACTAATACAGCATATCGTTCATAATTCAAGAAAAATTAAAGTGATAATAATGTTTACATAAAGCTACCTAAAATTAGGTGATTGGATAATCTGTGTATTTTAACATGCAAACTATTAAAGCTTTGAGAAATGCGTTAAGTGTAATACTTACTTCCTTTAGCATCGTCACTTCGTTTTTTACGACCTAAAAGAATATTTTGTATAAAGATGGCTAGAGAAAGTTTTGAACTATACCTTGAATTGCGCTAACCTTATACGATATGCTTGTTTCAACAACATCTCCACCATCGTGGGCCGTAAGAACTCGAGGTGATGGTAATGCAGATCGACGAGAATACAGTGATTTGCGATATTTTGGTTTAAGCGTTGTAGTTGGCTCCGGTTCTGCAGTTGCAGTTGGTTCAGGTTCTGAGGATGGCTCTGGCTCACTTTTTGGTTCGGGTGTTGGTTCCGGTTTACTTGAGGGTTCCGGTTCACTTTTAGGTTCAGCGGTTGGCTCTGGTTCTGAACTTGGAGTTGGTTCACTTTTAGGTTCGGGTTCAGTAGATGGTTCAGGTTTAGAACTTTTAATTGCTGTAGCTGAAGGTCCAATTAACGGAAAGTTTTTGCAACTGCTAGTTAACGAGCGTGGACGCCAACCTAGTCCCGCATACCCTGTACCGTTAACCACCATAACTACTTCAATTTCTTTGTGTTCTTTTAATATACGCCAATACAAGCGAAACGTATCACTGAGCTTACGTTCTGTATACAATCCGAAATCAATTTCGGTTGTTTTTACTGCTGATCCTGTAATGAAGAGTAATCATATCTTAAGTTCTTAAAAGTATCTAATGAATTTACGTTTGTTGCATCCTGGCCCAAACCAACCCAATTCACAATAACATTGCTGACGTGGTGCAGTTGTAGCTTTGATATCGATGCATTTTCCGTGTTCACCGCAATCGCTGTTTTCCCAGCATTCATCTCTAAACTGGCAACGTTCTCCATAATATAGTCTGTCACATTTGCAGCGTCCTAATAAGTACCTGCCATGACCGCTACATGTTTCCCTGTATTCCTTTCCTTTTAAAGAATGTTTAAACCAGTATTTAACATTGTCCTGGTTAAATTATACTTACTTGGTTTAATATCTACATCAGCACACGACCAGAATTTATAATTATTCGACCATTCAAGCGCTTGACGTATAAGGCGTAACGTACAATCATTGCAGGCGTAATCACTTGGCAGTTGCACTTGATACGATTGGGCTCTAAAATGTTTTTTTATTAAATAGAAAACGTTATTTAGATTGTAGATAACCTACGTCACATCACTTGAAACAAATTCAGATCCTTGTATGGTTGGAGTTAGATCCAGTACAGGTCTTTCTAGGTGATCTAGAAGTTGTAGTTTAAAACCGCCCTATTTTAGAAATACATAAATATTTGTATATAATTCTACAAGCCACTTACTTTATGTGGATATCCTAAATGCCATGATACGTTAAATTTTGATCCAGCTAATATTGATGTTTTTATATTTCCTGAAAAAAAAAAAGGAATAGAGTAAGTAATGTAAAATCGAAATGTTTGTAAGTAAAAGTAATTAAAAGTAGTAAAAATTTCGGGAGATAATTAAAGCTGAATATAATAAAAACAGACTTAATTTGAAAGTCGCGTGGAGATCGTTAGTATACCATTTTAAGATACTCAAACCTAATGGCAAAAATGGACACCTTCCGTCATCGTTTATACTTGATGAAAGTTATATCATACGCATATTAAACAAAATCATATTGAATATTTAAATTATTGAGATTCCATACGCTATTAATTTTGTATTTAAAAGTTTGATCAAGTACTAATTATATAGATATTCATGATGTCGTTGAATGGTAGAATAGAGTCTATTAACCTTGTGTAGGTTATATCAGACATACGTTTTCTTATATCATTCACATTTCACACAACAAAATCATATTTTATAATAAGTGTGTTCTACCGCTTCGTGTAAAACTTTTTGCAAGTGGCAGATTATTACATTTGCTTAATAAAATTAACACCTTATTTCAACATTTATTCAATAAAACCGTGTAAAGTGGAAAGTAAAACGCATTACGACATTAGTGTTTCTTATACATATAAACATTAGTTAGATTTTTAATTTAATACACTTGCTCATTTGCTTAAAATAGTAACAACTTACTATTTCCATTGCTGAAAACGCCCTCTACTTTTTTACGTCACAAGCCGCACCCACTTTCACTTTTTTATATGCCCACGTGGGGGACCATATTTTCCACCCTATGGTTTCTTTTCGGAGACCTTTTTCAACCCTTAATTATTTTTGTTTTTACACACCCACGTGTGAGACCGTATTTTCCACCCCTATGGTATCTTTTCGAAGGCCCTTTTCAACCCTAATTATATTTGTTTTTACTCGCCCACGTGTAGGGCGTGTTTTTTCACCCCTATTTTATGACAGCTCACGTATAGGACGCGTTTTTCTACCCCTATGGTTTCTTTTCGGTCAACTCTTGATAGAATTTCAATGTAGTATTAAGAGCCTTTTTTGACAGCAATTTCTACTTGCTCACGTGAGGGGCATATGCAGGTCTTGGGTTTGGTCTTGGACTTGGGGTTGGTCTTGGACCTGCAGTTGGTCTTAGGATTATTTTTGATGGACAGCTTTAACCCTAATTAAGGTCCTTTTGGTTGTATTAAGAGCAGTACCCCTGGAGGTTAGGCAAACGCACACGCATACAATGTTTGAAATTGCATAATTACCCTAATAAGATATTATTATTATTATTAAAATTATCGATCCTATTGTTTTAACATGGTCATATGCTATTGGGTACGTTCGGATCTTTTACCTATACGAGAAATTTATTTACACGTTGTATTTCTAATAAGGAGGTTCTTGTAAGACACGTGTAGGGCTTCGCAACTTGTTCTCGGGCTTTCGCCCCCCTGGCTGTAGATGGTATGGGAACCCTAACCTTATAAGACAAGTGTAGAGCTTAGCCCCTATCGTGGCCCCCTTGGTGTAATTGTATGTAGGTTCTAACTTAATCTTACAGCTGTAGACCTTCGCCCCGTCATACAAAATGGTATTCTAATAAGGAAGCCCTAGCCTTGTTAGACAGGACCTGTATCAGGGTCTGAGCTTTGGCCTCTTTGAGTTAAAATTCATTTTAGTGCTATCTAGTGGCGTATAGACTAATGAACATTTTCTATAATAGAAGTTGATAATGCACACCTCTCTTGCTCTATCTTGTTTCTCTCTCTCCCTCTCTCTCTCTTTCGGCTCTTTCTCTCTCTCTCTCACACACACACACACACACAAACAAATCAATTAATGAATTAATCAAACTCAAACAAATCATGCTCGATCAAATCAACCAGGTCAATCTCAATCAATCAACCAAAATTATGTCTTACAGTTTGCGGAAACCAGATTACAGTTCAAAACTGAATACATTAAAGTCTAATTAAATATGACGTGAAATAATAAATAATTTCTACCCTAATGCAATGCTACTTTTTATATAGGCAGATTCTCTCTTTCTAAACAGGCACCACCATTCGTAAAATTATATCTGATTTATTTGCATGTTCAATTACATACACACACAAAATTGTTTCATAGAAACGTGTTAACTGTTATAAAAACCCCATTAAAAAGATCGGAAAGTAATAATTACTTATATATAACATAGAGTTAAATTAAATTAACATGTTTTTAAGAATATCAAACTGATATAATGGAAATAAAAGGCAAAAGGTTTTAATGGTTTTATTATTATATGCGAATTAACAATAACTACTAGTTTAAAATCCACGAATACGTACCAACTATTTGTAGAGCTGATCTTATGACGTCATCCTATAAGAGTAATAATACATTTTATATCTATATATATATATATATATATTAAAAATAATACGCTTACCTTTAGAAGTGTTTTTTCCTTCAGTTGTTCTAATAATGATAACCATATGTTGAACTGAAATATTTTTTATACAACGTGTCCACATGTAGTTTCACTAAACACGCTTTGTGAATGGTTGGATATAAACTGGCTATTACATTTCGATCATTAACTAATTTAGAAAGTAATATACAAAACCTGATTACTGCTACTCGTATTTAGCAACTATGTTGCACTTATACAATTTACATTCAAAACACTTACAAATATTTTAAAAATGTTGCACACACACACACACACATGTACTTCACGTTATATGGATTTTTATCAGTTGAGATTAATAGCAATGTTAACTAAACTTTCGAAAATTTCTAATCTGAAATAAGAGTGACGTACTCTAATTTTATTTGAAATTTCATAGAGAGCATCACCTCATCGTCTTCACCTTGAACGATTATATTGTAACAACCTATAAAGCAGCTAATAATCCCTGACAGTTTTTTTATCAGACACTATTATTACATGGACATGAGGTTATCCCTAAATTAAATGGTTTCAGTACGGCTCTGGAAATGCTGCACACTCTTCAAATCTTTCAGTTCGTTCGCAGAAGTTGTGCCGTATTCATTTCCTTCAATTTTATCTGCATTCTGTTCCGAGCCTGTAGTATGTTTTCTCATACATAAACAGAATCTTCAATACTGTGATGCGTGTAGCAGCAAAACACGTTAGCTAGCTAGTTTCACCTTTATATTATTTTACATGCAAGCCTGACCTTATCGTAAATACATCTGCCAAAAATCTAATTAAACGTAACTCCACGGACTGGGCATAGCAAGCAGCGTTTCCAATGATGGCTTTTAGCCAACAAAATATTGCCTACAACTACATACAATCATTGCTTTAGCACGAGGAGCAAACGAAAACACGCACGCACGCACACACACGCACGCACGCACACACGCACGTACACACACATACGCGGGCGCGCGCGCGCGCGAACACGCATACGCAAAAAACATACAAAACACGAAAACACACCAACACAAAAAACACGCAAACAGGAAAACACGCTAACGCGAAAACACGCAAATACGAAAATACACAAATGAAAACACGCTAACGCAAAAATACGCAAACACGAAAACACGCTAACACAAACGAAAAAAAAAACGCTATCACGAAAATACGCAAACGCGAAGACATACAAATACGAAAACACGTAAAACGAAAATACGCAAATACGAAAACACACAAACGAAAACACGTCAGCGAAAAACACGCTAACGCGAAAATTCGTAAAGCTGCAAACATGAATCAAGTTTATTGACAAAATTGAAGGAAAGCTTAGCGCTTGAAAATATATTATTATTGCTATAAATAACAATACTTTATTTTTATTTAATAACAACCTTTATCGGTCTTCTTCTTCTTCCGTGATCCGCTGATGTTGGCTCATAAGCAGGAGAATACATCATAATAATGCTCACTCGATGACAGTTACACTTTAAAGAGCGAAACACACGAGAAACGAGAACGCTGCTAGCCTAGGGTCTTGTGCACTGGCGCACTCGTCAATGTTCGGGTAGAATCGGTTATCTTCGAGGGAAGTTTGAAGTATTGACCTAATCACACTAATATCTTCCCTAGGGGCATGTTTATAAATCTAAACTCCTTTTTTATGGCTGAGGTATTGTCTCCTAAGACAGCAGCTTGCGCGCAAGAGTATGTTGTTATTATAACTCTACAATTAAAATAGAGCATTGTCCATTACGATCATGATGACCATTGTGATCAAAACTGCTCTATACCACAAAAAAGAACAAATAACTGTGTATGTACGTTATCACCCACTATCGGTAATGATTATCAGTTGTGATTATCTGGACTAGTTACAACCACAGCCACAGAGCAATTAAAATATATAAACCAAATGTGTTCATTTTATAAGCAAAATCAAAATTAAACTTGTAATTGTTAATGTTCGAACTGCGAGGTTTTTAATAAATTGAAAATTAAGTGGATATTATGGGGTCTAGGCTATGTACAATTATTACCGTATACCGTATATAATTATAGCATGAGGAAATTTAATCTATTCCTAATTATTTCTAATGTATAAACTGCTATTTATTTCCTTCATGATTGACATTGGTCGACAGTTTAATAAATACCTATATTTAAGTATTTGTTTAAAAATCTATTGTTGTTAATTCTGACTCTTGCAGTGTATAATTAGAAAGATAACGGGTTATAAGAGAAAAGGTCGCGAAGACAGATTGACTTCTTGATGTAGTTTTGAAAGGAAAATAAAAGGACGGAAAAATCAATCATGTTTTATGAAACATTTGCAACGGAAGGTAATCATAGAGCAATGACTTTATATTATTTACATGTAAGAAAGTGTAGACTATAACGGAATTTATATTAATTTGCAGTGTACCGAAACGATAATAACTAGACCTTGATATGAATCATATATATGTACAATTATTTACTTACAGTCCTAATTTTTAATATAGTGGTATATTATAAAGTACTGTAGAATGACAATCCGTTAAGTAATTAAGGTCACGTTTCATCATTTATCGTACTCCATATGCATCTTGTAATACACAAACAGTTAATTGTATCGTTAAAAAAATACTAGCCACTGTAATTTGTAATACGAATTACAATTCATTCTTAGCTGACGAATGTTCGAAAAACTGTATACAGGGTGGGTCAAGCTTGACGGCACGGAGCGCACAGATTAAAGGATATCGTTGGTATAGGACACTAATATGACTACATGTTATAATTATTTTGAAATATGCAGAGAGTTCCAAATGTATATGTCATATCAAAGTTGTGTTTTATTAAAATGGAACACCCTGAAAGTTAAAACAATTTTCAATTGAACGTAAAAATAAGTCAAACTTCATATTATTGAAGCGTCTACACATTAGATACTTATATTAATTTAGATATAATTCTTTTTAGACTTCCAAATGTGATATTTACATTTTCCAAAAGTTATACAGGGTGTTCTCTACTGTAGTGTAACATTTTCTTTTTTTTATTACTTTGCTGTATGAACACCCTTTATTTTAATGCACTTTTGAATTCTACTTAAAAAATACGCCAACTTTGCTAAAAGTTCCCTACAGCCAAGTCGGCGTTTTTGAGATTTGAGATTTTTTTGAAAAGTTATTTTTTAAATTTCAATTTATTGAAACAAACAGATAAGTACTCAACAGGGGCGGATAGGTAGCATGGATGCGGCCCGGAAATAAATTACAAAGCGGCCTCAAGTGTTTTAGTATTTTCTAATTAAATGCGTCCGTAGCGTAATTTATAAACAAATATTTACAACTGCTGAAAACAAACATGCAATTTATTATTATAAAAAAAACTTTTATGACAATGAACTACAATTACGTGAATTACAGTAACAACAAGTTCTTGAGAACTTTACTTTTTATGGAGACTGTATCTATTATTTCGTCGTCGTCTAAATTTGCCAATAACTGTTTTTCAGTTGACATTAGCATAAATGTTTCTAGGTGTTCCTGAATCAATGTACTACGTAAACGGTTTTAATAAATTTTAATTTAGAAAAAGACCGTTCACAAGATACTTGTGTTACCGATAAACTTAAAATTAATTTATATGCTAAAAATACAAATGGATATGCATTACAATACATATTGTATTTTAGAAGAACATGATAACAACACTTAATACAATTTTTACATCTACAGTATGGTAATGTTTGTGTTTTATCAAATTCCTCGTCATTGTTGTCATCATCATAACCACTAGAACAATCTAAAACATATTCGTCATTTAAAGATTTTTTTAGATTGTCCCACTTTCTTATAAAGTCTAATAATTCATCTTGAAGTGCACACTGTGTTATTTCAGGATTAAAATGTTTTAAATTTTTTGATAAGTCCAGTAACGAGTTTTCTGGAAGATTACCGACTTTTGCTATTTCCTCAAAGTTTTAGGATCTAGACAAGAAAATCTGCGCTAACAGATATATTTTTTCAAATCTAGATGTAATCTTTCAATGACACAATCTATTATCCTGTAATATACATCAATCTTAAATTTGTTCCATCCATGACCCAAAGTTGCATCATCTCCTTCATAGCTATGCAGTTTTTTCTTTTTTCTCAGCCGTACTTCAGCTAGATCAGTCGCGACCTGAATATCAAAATCTTCTGAAATTCTCTCAAGTTGGTTATTAATAAATTTTACAAACATTTCTGTTTTATTTTTTATTTCTTGAAAATCCCTTTGAATGACTTTTAGACTATCCAATGTATCATTTACCATACGAGAAGCTTGTAATATATCTAAGCCAGAACATTGTAAATATTTGGATAACGGTGAAGTAATTTCAAAAATTCGTAAAAAATTTTTGCTGTCAAAAGAGTTTCATATTTTGATAACTTCTCTATCAAACCTGTAGCTTTATATCTAGTTTCGTGTTGCTTTTTCAAGTTTTCTTATCTTGTTTAATGTCACAACTAACTCTATGAACAAACCATTGTTATCACTAGCATAACTACCGAATATTTTTTTAATAAAGCATCCTTTGACCACCATCTTGTTTCACCGATTGAATGTAACCTTTATTTGGACACACCTCAATCCAACAATCCATTCTAACATAAGAATCCCTTAAGAACACTGCACTCATTCAACAATCCAAATAAATTAACAGATTCAATCACAGATTTAGTTGTGTCTGTGATTACTAAATTTAAAATATGTGCATAACACCACAAATGTATATTAACTGGACATAATTCATCTAGTTTTCTTGAAAATCCATTATATTCGCCCTGCATATTTGACGCACCATCTGTTGAATTTCCAACGCATTTTCTTATATCTATGTCTAAATTTTCTAATACTTCGCACCATAGCTGAAAAAGCTTGTCCTGTTGTTGACACACACTTTGTAACACTAATAAGACGTTCGTACACCTGATCTGTCACATATCTAATTATTATGGAGCACTGATCTGCTACAGAAATATCTTGGGTCGTATCAATTTGAATTGAAAACATAGTAGCTTTATTAACTTCTGCAGAAATTTTCTTCTTAATTAATTTACTTATAGAAATTAAAATATAATTAATAGTTGTTTTGACAAAACGTTATGGAGCCACCATCTTGTTTAGAACCCTTCTCGTGAAGTGCTGAACTTTTTTTTATTACTTCATCTAGATGAACATTTAGAATTGGATCATATTTGGCTAACAATATGATCATTTCCAAAAATGTACCATGGTCCAATTCTGTATTTTTCAGTGAATACGCTGCTTCATTTTCTTTCCCTCTGTAGCTTAATCCCCTTTTTCCTATTAATTTTATTATATCGATAATTCTTTTCAGTACATTTCTTCGCTTCTCAATTTGTTCCTTCCTACTTTCTGTGTAGCCAAATAAAACTAACTTATCAATACTTTTCCTTCCATAGCCGTTATATGAGCATCCACACATATTTGATGAGTTTTGCTACTTTCGTGTTCTTTAATTCTATCATAAATATGTTTCCAATCTCTTGCACCATTCCTGAATGAATTATCGTCCTTTGCTTTCCCATAGGCCAAACAAATACTACAGAATAATGCGTCATATTTTTTAGAATACGTAAGCCAAACACGTTGCACATTATCCGGTCTATAATAAGCTTTTCTGGCGGTAAATGGTATACTAGTAGTTGGTTGTTGAGGATGATACTTAAAAATTCGGTTTGGTTGTTGATATTTGGGGCGCGAAAAGTTGAGATTGACCTGACTTGTAGACGAAAATTCAAGTGGTTGTTTAACTGTTTCCGTAGTGGTTGTTGTATGGTCTTCTTCAATTGTTCCTTTTATTTCCAATGGAATTAAAATAGATGTTTTCTGAGCACAATTAGCAGGAGAAATATCTGTTGTTTTTCTTGCACTTTCGATGTATCGGAGGTTTTAGATTTGAACATGGTAGATAATTTCATACACTTACTAGCTTCGATTTCCATTTGTTTGTGTTTTTATTCTAGCCTTTTCGGCACCACCTTTCGCTTTACGTTTATTAATATCCATGTTTTTGTATAATAAATTAATTGCCGTTACTATGTACACAAGTCACAATTTGAAATTTGAAAAATAAAAAAATGCATATACTCGTGGATTATGATTTTCACTTTTACAATCCGACACTATACTAAACAGCTAAACACTAGAACTCGCTAAATAAGACTACCTATTGAATTTAAATAAACTAAACGCATTCTTAAATGTAAAAAGTACCCAATAATTTTTAATCCTGTATTTGCCACGAATGTCACGATCAGGTGGTTCCGCATTTTCTTTCAGAGAAGTACAGTAAATTATTTTATTATCTTATCTTCGTACAAATTTCAGTGTCAGTGACACATTTTTCTACCACTTAATCTTTCCAAGAAGGATAGGCATGGAATGTTTAATATCGTATATTGTAAACTTAAAATATTACCAATTGTGAATTGTGATAATAAGCAAATTGAATTATAAATATTATCAGTGCCGTATTAACCATGGCGCCTGGCGGCATAAGAGGCTGTGGCCTCATATTTTTAATTTAATTGAAAAAATTTAAATTACCTAAATAACCACATTATCACACAGTTGTTGACAATTCAAACAGCATTTAAAATAAATTTACACATAAATGGAGATTTTTCTAGTAATTGGTCAACTGTCTTCCCAGATTTCAACGGTTGCCGGTTTATGTACTTCCGGCATACCACAATAAACAAAAATGTGTCGGCATTTAGGGACATATATTTATGATACACAACGCTTCTACTTTAAAAATGAAATTTTAAATAATGCAATATGTACATTTGGTGTTTTTCGTTTAATCCAAAACAAATTACTACATTTACCCAGACATCGTAAAAATATATATTTATTAGGGTATTTAAGTGACGTACAATAAACTTTGTTCATGTTTCTACATTTAAGTGGTTAATACTTTAGTGCCAGATGCTTATTTACCAAGGGGTCCAAGGGATGCAAAATTATATATCATTTTTCCATTATTATTTATTCGTAATTATGGTAGAAAGAAATCTTAAAACTCATTTGTTATCTGGGCCCCCCTCCCATACTAAATCCTGACTACGCCACTGTCCATTCTGATTCTTATCAAAATTTGAAAACTTTCGGAAGATTTGTTATTACTAACCCGTTCGAATAGGATGGATGCATTATTGGTTAAAATTTCATATATTTTGAGCTAAAAATAATGAAGTTACATTACTTCAAAGTCTCCGTATATAAAATATGTATGTGCAAAAAAAGTCCTTCTTTTAATTTCTTTATAAATAACTGCCGAAGAGGATAACTTACAATTTTCATTTTTAATGACCGTTGATAGATGTGTACAAGGTACATTCATGCCAAATATCAAAACAATCAAACGCCAAATAAAAAAATTATAACATTCTAAACTCAGGTGTCTTGCTGTCTGAAACCGATACCGATAGTAAGTGGTTGCTTGACAAAAATAGTAGCTAAAACTATGCTTTTGGCGTTGAATGATATTTTTTACTGAATTTTAACAATTTTTAACAATTCCAAAAATTTATGTAGTACTAGGTTAGGTACCTATATGTATAGAAAATTTATCCCGTGTATTCCTTTTTGAAATAACAAGTAGTTAATTTTCCTTGTATCTGTATCCATAATGCATTCTTAGAAATTCTCTTTTGTAGGTATTGTTCTCTTATTCTCTAAAAGCAGTAAAAGCTAAATAGTATACCTGATCTTAAGTATTAGTATTATCACAGACAACTGTTGTCTGTGGTATTATTAACTAAATACATTTAAGTAAAGATTTAATGTACCAATCACAATAAGCTTTATACTTACTAAGAATTGCTTTTATTATCTTTTTAGTAAAATTTATGTTTTCTTCCAATATTAATTTAATATGAATCTACCAACCGGCCCGCCGATTTTCCAGTAGCCGCCGGTCCTATCCGCCCTGGTACTCAAGCAGATGTAGACTTCCAAATGTTATGTTTGCTTCTTCCAAATGTCCATGCGGAATGTTTTCTGTTTTCCTTCTACATATTCAGACTAATATAAACTTGTTAATTCGAACACAACATAATGTAATTTTTAGAGCATACCGATCGCAAAAAATAGGGCCCTTTACTTCAATTTTGACATGACATATTTAAAGTTTTTTCGTTGTTAGTCAATAATTGTAAAAGTAGAGTAAATCTAATATTCTTATGAAAGGGGCTAAACTCAGATAATAAAAGATATAAAAAAATTCGTTTGAAAGAAGAAGTTTCCAATCTTGTTAACTTACTGTTAACGAGGCAAATTTAAATTAATATTTATTAATTTAACGGTAATCGCTAAACCTCTTGATTAAATTTATATACAGGCTGATCCTTTTAAATTGTACCAACATTGTGATTTCTGAAACCGTACGAGATACGAGATTAGGTTAAATGAAAGTTGCAGTTTTAGGGAACCAATCCACTTGTATCAAAATATGATTTAAATGTTTTTCAGTTTAAGAGTTATACCAACTTTTTTTTCAATTACGGGCCTGTATTTTTTATTAATTTCTTTTACAGAATTTGTAAAGCCTAATACTATGTAGCACAAGTGACCATTTTACGACGTTTTGTTTAACAAGTAACCATCATCAATAAAAGTTATGAGAAAATGTTATTTTAAATTTGTAGAAACAACTGCATTATACAGTAATATCAAGCAACAATTATACAATTATATCAAATATTCAATTGATGTCCATTGTTTCTAATGGTCGTCCTCTACATCTACTTAAATAAGATTTATAATAATTATTTATCATTCTGGAAAATACCTTCACACGCTTGTTTAATTTTTTCTTTTAAGTGGTCGAGATCTCGCGTAGAAGTTGAAAAGACTTTGTCTTTTATGAAACACCAGATAAAAAAATCCAGAATTGTTAGATCTGGTGAACGGGCTGACCAAGAAGTTAGCCTATTATTTCCGATCCACTTATTTGGAAAAAGATTGTTTAAGTGATCTCTACCAATAGCGGCGTTATGTGTAGGAGCCCCATCTTACTGCTAATACATCAAAGGCATTTCATCTATATAATCCTGAAATGTTGTCTTTAAAAAATTTAAGTAGTCTTGACTATTTAGAGTATAATCATAAAAATGAGGACCAATAATTTTTCCATCTAACACTCCTATCCACACGCTAATCCCAAATCTTTCTTGGAAGTTTGTTTCTCTATGGAGGTAGTTGTTAACATCTGACCATTGGTAATGTATGTTCCTATTGAACCATATATTATTTGTGAACCTAGATTCATCAGACCACAGTATTTTTTAAAGATATTTCCCATTTCTCGATTTTTTCTTATAATCCAACGACAAAATCGTTTTCTTCTTTGGTAATCATGTGAGTATAAATGGTGTACTTTTCTTACTTTCTATGGATATTTATTTCTTTTTAAAATCCTCCTTATTGAACCAAAACTCAATCCAAATTCGTTAGAAGCTTCTCGAATTGAACATCACCATTTATTCTATTTTGTAATGAATAAATCCTAAAAGAGAACAAAAAATGGTTACGAATTTATTTCAAAATACTCTGTACTTATAGCAGTAACTCAAAACGTTGATTTCATTTACACCTTCTGGTCAAGTAAAATGTTGGCATCAGAAATGTTTTTTTTAAATGTCCCATTATTTTAAATAACCTGATGCTAGGTATTCTTCGACCTGGGTACATTTCAGCATAACTATTTCTTGCAACAAGAGGATTTTTGTTGCATTTCGCGTGTAAGAAAAACATATCTGTTTTTTTTTCATTTGAAAAATACATAATTCTAAGATAATTAGCTGCTAAGCATGAACAACTGTCAAATACTATCAAACAGAGGTCATAGCATAGGCCACTATGTTTTTTTAATTTAATAGTAACATGTTCAATTCATTTAATGCATAAGTTGATATGTAGGTTTTACAAAAGTAAAACACACTAGAAATTCACATTTAAGACAGTGCATTGAATTTTGCGCAGAATCAAGGATATTATTTGAACAATTATAAATAAATTTGAAAATAGTATAATTTAAGGAAGCAGTTAGAAATGACAAATTACAAACAATCGCAATCCTCCGTATTTTGGATTAGTAAATAATACAATATCAGATAATTTTTACCATTAAGCTCAATTTATGTGTCAACGTTTTTACCTAATAAGTAATAAACTTTTTGATACAGCGTATCATTAAAAGTAAATTGAGAAAATATCGAACGGTAGATGAGTTGATCGGCCTATTTCCACAGTTTTTACTTTTTGAGCACGACGTTTCGGAAGCGGACTCTGCTTCCGTCATCAGGCTTAGTCCTGAGAAGGACTGTTTTCGCACTTCAGTCGAATTCATATGTTATGTATAATTTTTCCCAAGCACTTGACTACTCTCAGATTCCAAAAAAAAAAAAAAAAAAAAAAAAAAAAAAAAAAAAAAAAAAAAAAAAAAAAAAAAAAAAAAAAAAAAAAAAAAAAAAAAAAAAAAAAAAAAAAAAAAAAAAAAAAAAAAAAAAAAAAAAAAAAAAAAAAAAAAAAAAAAAAAAAAAAAAAAAAAAAAAAAAAAAAAAAAAAAAAAAAAAAAAAAAAAAAAAAAAAAAAAAAAAAAAAAAAAAAAAAAAAAAAAAAAAAAAAAAAAAAAAAAAAAAAAAAAAAAAAAAAAAAAAAAAAAAAAAAAAAAAAAAAAAAAAAAAAAAAAAAAAAAAAAAAAAAAAAAAAAAAAAAAAAAAAAAAAAAAAAAAAAAAAAAAAAAAAAAAAAAAAAAAAAAAAAAAAAAAAAAAAAAAAAAAAAAAAAAAAAAAAAAAAAAAAAAAAAAAAAAAAAAAAAAAAAAAAAAAAAAAAAAAAAAAAAAAAAAAAAAAAATTTTTTTTTTTTTTTTTTTTTTTTTTTTTTTTTTTTTTTTTTTTTTTTTTTTTTTTTTTTTTTTTTTTTTTTTTTTTTTTTTTTTTTTTTTTTTTTTTTTTTTTTTTTTTTTTTTTTTTTTTTTTTTTTTTTTTTTTTTTTTTTTTTTTTTTTTTTTTTTTTTTTTTTTTTTTTTTTTTTTTTTTTTTTTTTTTTTTTTTTTTTTTTTTTTTTTTTTTTTTTTTTTTTTTTTTTTTTTTTTTTTTTTTTTTTTTTTTTTTTTTTTTTTTTTTTTTTTTTTTTTTTTTTTTTTTTTTTTTTTTTTTTTTTTTTTTTTTTTTTTTTTTTTTTTTTTTTTTTTTTTTTTTTTTTTTTTTTTTTTTTTTTTTTTTTTTTTTTTTTTTTTTTTTTTTTTTTTTTTTTTTTTTTTTTTTTTTTTTTTTTTTTTTTTTTTTTTTTTTTTTTTTTTTTTTTTTTTTTTTTTTTTTTTTTTTTTTTTTTTTTTTTTTTTTTTTTTTTTTTTTTTTTTTTTTTTTTTTTTTTTTTTTTTTTTTTTTTTTTTTTTCCACGTCATTCTATCCACCAGATGCTTAAAATAGTTACCTTTAGAGCATCAGGTCTAGCACCCAACTGCAGCTAACTTCATAGCAAATGATTTCTACGTGGACCACCTTTTATCGGGCAGTAATGATTTGGATACTATGCTACAACTACAGGCAGACAGATCCCAAATTCTAAATTCTGCTGGGTCTCAGCTTCGGAAATGGACGTCGAATTCTCAAGGTGCACTAACTCGCATTAATAAGACCTCCCATGTTTAACACTCTCACATCGCAAAATGAAGAAGCACCCACTCTTGGCATCCAGTAGACTCCCGACTCTGACAAATTCCATTATCACATACGTGAGCTTTCAAATGATTCATTCTTTCCACTACTGCACAAATCTTTGATCCGTTAGGGCTTTTGGCTCCGGTGATCGTTTAGGAAAAATGAATTTTGTGGCAAGAAAAACTGTCGTGGGACTAAAGCGTTCAATTAAATATACGCTCCAAATGGTTATCATTCCACCATACATTGCACCTCCTTAGGTCAATAAAAATTCTTCGTAATGAATTCGGTAAAAACCCTTTTTATTATCGATCTTCACGGTTTTTCCGATGCTTTAGAAGCTGCATATGGAGCATGCGAATACATTAAATCCACAGATGCCAACGGTATCACTCAAGTGATTATTATACGCCAAATCTCGCGTAGCACCTTTGAAAAGTGTGAGCTTAGCTCGCGTAGAATTATGCGCGGCACTACGGCTCGATTAATGCAATAGGTGACTTCGGCTTTAAAATGCACCTTTAATAATTGCGTTTACTGGTGAGATTCCACGATTACTTTAAATTGGATAAGAGGAGCACCAAACCGTTGGAAAACATTGGTAGCCAATAGAGTGGAGTAGTTTAAGCCACACACACACGACAATCCCGCGGATTTATTATCGCATAGCGTGTCGTCTGGAGATCTTGAAAACGCCAACTTATGGTGGTACGGTATACATCCACAGCTGTTGAATGAATTTTAAAAATTTTCGTCGTTACCCAAGTTGCACCGTGACGCAGCTTATTTCTACCGATTTATAAATTATGCAAAAAATAAAGTTAAACGCAACATTAACGGTGGTTTAACTGTGAAGGAAAGGCAAAACGCCTTATTCAACTTGATAAAGCTTGCACAACGTGAAACATCTATTAACGAAATTAAACTTTTAAACGAAGGTCAACAATTACATCGCAAGAGTCCATTATTGCCCTCAATCCATTCCAGGATGACCAAGGCATTTTGCGAGTAGGTGGTCGTATCCAAGAATCAAATTTTAATTTTGACAAGAAGCACCCCATCATACTTTCACCCTCACATTGATTAACAAAATTAATGTGTATCCTAATTTTCTTGACCGGAAACAAACTTACTGCTTTGCCCGAGCACAATCTCATAGACACAGATAACAGCAGGTTGAGCAAATATCGGCACATTCAAACACTCAAACAACATTTTCGAAAGCGTTGGAGCAAGGAATACATTCATCAACTTCAAGTTCGCTCCAAATGGAAAATTAACCACAAGGATATTCTAGAATTAGGCTCTATGGTTCTAATCCGGGATGACAATCTGCCTCCATTAAAGTGGCTGCTTGGACGAGTAACTTAACCGCATCCAGGAGTTGACGGCGTAACCCTTGTTGTGACAGCGCAAACTGCTAATGGCACAGTGCTCAAACGTGCAGTGTGTAAAATTTGTGCGCTCCCAAAAAATAAAAACTATTTTTAAGTTAATAGTTATTTGTAGTTGATCATATTAAACATGTATTTCTCCTTCGATTGGCATAAATTAGGTTAGATTGAAAGTAAGTAAGTAAGATTTCAATAGGCGCGGGATATTAACGCGTCCTAACCACAGTATTTTTTAAAGATATTTCCCATTTCTCGATTTTTCTTATAATCCAACGACAAAACCGTTTTCTTCTTTGGTAATCATGTGAGTATAAATGGTGTACTTTTCTTACTTTCTATGGATTATATTTATTTCTTTTTAAAATCCTCCTTATTGAACTAAAACTCAATCCAAATTCGTTAGAAGCTTCTCGAATTGAACATCACCATTTATTCTATTTTGTAATGAATAAATCCTAAAAGAGAACAAAAAATGGTTACGAATTTATTTCAAAATACTCTGTACTTATAGCAGTAACTCAAAACGTTGATTTCATTTACACCTTCTGGTCAAGTAAAATGTTGGCATCAGAAATGTTTTTTTTTAAATGTCCCATTATTTTAAATAACCTGATGCTAGGTATTCTTCGACCTGGGTACATTTCAGCATAACTATTTCTTGCAACAAGAGGATTTTTGTTGCATTTTGCGTGTAAGAAAAACATATCTGTTTTTTTTTCATTTGAAAAATACATAATTCTAAGATAATTAGCTGCTAAGCATGAACAACTGTCAAATACTATCAAACAGCGGTCATAGCATAGGCCACTATGTTTTTTTAATTTAATAGCAACATGTTCAATTCATTTAATGAATAAGTTGATATGTAGGTTTTACAAAAGTAAAACACACTAGAAATTCACATTTAAGAGACAGTGCATTGAATTTTGCGCAGAATCAAGGATATTATTTGAACAATTATAAATAAATTTGAAAATAGTATAATTTAAGGAAGCAGTTAGAAATGACAAATTACAAACAATCGCAGTGAATAGGGAACTGATCCTCCGTATTTTGGATTAGTAAATAATACAATATCAGATAAGTTTTTACCATTAAGCTCAATTTATGTGTCAACGTTTTTACCTAATAAGTAATAAACTTTTTGATACAGCGTATCATTAAAAGTAAATTGAGAAAATATCGAACGGTAGATGAGTTGATCGGCCTATTTCCACAGTTTTTACTTTTTGAGCACGACGTTTCGGAAGCGGACTCTGCTTCCGTCATCAGGCTTAGTCCTGAGAAGGACTGTTTTCGCACTTCAGTCGAATTCATATGTTATGTATAATTTTTTCCCAAGCACTTGACTACTCTCAGATTCCAACTTGGTACCTTTCACTTACTAGTCTGACACCTTTACCGTTGAGCCACTGAGTAATCCAATATATATTTTTAGAACTTATATATATATATATATATATATATATATATTATATATATATATATATATATATATATATATATATATATATATATATATATATATATATATATATATATATATCTATATTAAACTTTTTCGTGGTTGCGCAGAAGTTTATTGCGCACGTTGCGCCGCAACTTCTTCCGCAGGTTTATTGCGCTTAAGCTCTTCGCGTATTATTGGAATCTATATGGGTTTCAATTCCACACCAGCTTGGCTTATTTGATTTTCTGCTAGTGCGATGTATGTGGCTTCTTTGAATTTCCGACGAGTTGTGTTCTCGTCCTTTGCCGCTATCTGTATGTTACCCCATTGGATGCGGTGATCTTTGTTCCAGACATGTTCGGCGATTCTTGATTTTTCTGTTTCGCCCTTGCGGACGTTGTTCTTAAGTTCCTGCGTTCTCACGTTGAGTGGTCTACTGCTCTCTCCTATGTATGCTCTGCTGCATTCGCATGGTAGGTTGTATACACAATTCCTGGAATTCTGATCTTCATTGTATGGTTTGGTTTTGGTTAGTATTCCCCTGAGCGTTCTGGCCGATTTGAAGGAAGTGCGTATCTTGTATTTGCTGCCTATCCTTCGCATTTTGTCTGAGATACCTTGTGTATATGGTATTATCGCTGTATATTTAGGTTCCTATTTTATTAATATCAACCACAGTTACAAAACACTTATAATACAGAATTCAATAGAGTTCGTGGAACTAACCAACAGGTATTGTTATAACTCTTATTTAAGTAGATCTAGGCTGTGCCTTAAAAACAATGGAGGTCAATTCATATTAGTGTATAATTAAATTGTTTCAAAAATTTAAAACAACATTTTCTCATAACTTTTATTGATGATAGTTATTTGTTAAACAAAACGTCTTAAAATGGTCAATTGTGTTACATATTTGTATTAGGCTTTACAAATTCTGTAAAAAAAATTAATAAAAAATACAGATCCGTATTTGAAAAAAAGTTGATATCCTGAGACACGAAACAATGTAGAACGAATCTAGCTTTTGCTCGACATAGCTAATGAATCAACTACAATTTTCCTGTATCATTTTTTGATATTTTCAAAAATAAACTTATTACTGGCAAAAATCGAAAATTGAACTTTTTGGTTTTCCTCGTATTACTCTTAAACTGAAAAATATTTAAAGCTTGTTTTGATACAAGTGGATTGGTTCCATAAAACTGCAACTTTTCGTATCTCTTGGGGTTTCAGAAATCACAATGTGGGTACCATGCATATATAATAAACAAGAAAATAACATCAAACACAAAAATTATAAGAAATATTTAACGTGATTATAATCTTCTTCTTGAAGGCATAATATTATTTTTTTGTTAAAGGAACGTCGTACATTCTCCAATATGCTGGGAGTGGTTGTTCCGAATGCACTAAGATAAATCAAATTTATTCCCTTTAAAAACAATTTAGGCAACAATTAGGCGAATCGCGATCCACTGCATTAAAGCGATTTTATTCGTTATAGTGGGAGTTATGCTCAAATCCACAGTTAAGGGAAAGCTATATCGAATTTTTAGACACTTACGAGTCGCTTGGTCATATGGCACGTGGGCAAGAAAACCCTCATTCTATTAATCCACGTTTCTATCTGCCTCATCATGCGGTAATCAAATCAAGCAGTACCACGACCAAAACGCGCGTCGTTTTTGACGGTTCCGCGAAGACGATTTCCGGAATTTCTTTGAGCGAAACACAGCACGTCGATTCAATCGTACAAAATGATTTATTTTCTATTTTGTTGCGATTCCGCAAACACACTTACATTATTACTGCGGACATCGAGAAAATGTACCGTCAAATTTATTTGAGCAATCAACTTAATTGCCAATTAATACTTTGGATAAAGAATCCCAACGCTGACGTGACCTGCGACCAATTAAATACGGTCACTTACGGCATAGCGTCCACGTCATTCTATCCACCAGATGCTTAAAATAGTTACCTTTAGAGCATCAGGTCTAGCACCCAACTGCAGCTAACTTCATAGCAAATGATTTCTACGTGGACGACCTTTTATTGGGCAGTAATAATTTGAATACTATGCTACAACTACAGTCGGAAATATAGTAAATTCTAAATTCTGCCGAGTTTCGGCTTCGCAAATGGACGTCCAATTCTCAAGGTGCACTAGCTCACATTAATAAGACAAACCCTTCCACGTTTAACACCCACACATCGCAAAATGAAGAAGCACGCACTCTTGGCATCCTGTGGACTCTCAACGCCGACAAATTTCAATATCACATACGTCAGCTTTCAAATGATTCATTCTTTCCACTACTGCACAAATCTTTGATCCGTTAGGGCTTTTGGCTCCGGTGATCGTTTAGGAAAAATGAATTTTGTGGCAAGAAAAACTGTCGTGGGACTAAAGCGTTCAATTAAATATACGCTCCAAATGGTTATCATTCCACCATACATTGCACCTCCTTAGGTCAATAAAAATTCTTCGTAATGAATTCGGTAAAAACCCTTTTTATTATCGATCTTCACGGTTTTTTCCGATGCTTTAGAAGCTGCATATGGAGCATGCGAATACATTAAATCCACAGATGCCAACGGTATCACTCAAGTGATTATTATGCGCCAAATCTCGCGTAGCACCTTTGAAAAGTGTGAGCTTAGCTCGCGTAGAATTATGCGCGGCACTACGGCTCGATTAATGCAATAGGTGACTTCGGCTTTAAAATGCACCTTTAATAATTGCGTTTACTGGTGAGATTCCACGATTACTTTAAATTGGATAAGAGGAGCACCAAACCGTTGGAAAACATTGGTAGCCAATAGAGTGGAGTAGTTTAAGCCACACACACACGACAATCCCGCGGATTTATTATCGCATAGCGTGTCGTCTGGAGATCTTGAAAACGCCAACTTATGGTGGTACGGTATACATCCACAGCTGTTGAATGAATTTTAAAAATTTTCGTCGTTACCCAAGTTGCACCGTGACGCAGCTTATTTCTACCGATTTATAAATTATGCAAAAAATAAAGTTAAACGCAACATTAACGGTGGTTTAACTGTGAAGGAAAGGCAAAACGCCTTATTCAACTTGATAAAGCTTGCACAACGTGAAACATCTATTAACGAAATTAAACTTTTAAACGAAGGTCAACAATTACATCGCAAGAGTCCATTATTGCCCTCAATCCATTCCAGGATGACCAAGGCATTTTGCGAGTAGGTGGTCGTATCCAAGAATCAAATTTTAATTTTGACAAGAAGCACCCCATCATACTTTCACCCTCACATTGATTAACAAAATTAATGTGTATCCTAATTTTCTTGACCGGAAACAAACTTACTGCTTTGCCCGAGCACAATCTCATAGACACAGATAACAGCAGGTTGAGCAAATATCGGCACATTCAAACACTCAAACAACATTTTCGAAAGCGTTGGAGCAAGGAATACATTCATCAACTTCAAGTTCGCTCCAAATGGAAAATTAACCACAAGGATATTCTAGAATTAGGCTCTATGGTTCTAATCCGGGATGACAATCTGCCTCCATTAAAGTGGCTGCTTGGACGAGTAACTTAACCGCATCCAGGAGTTGACGGCGTAACCCTTGTTGTGACAGCGCAAACTGCTAATGGCACAGTGCTCAAACGTGCAGTGTGTAAAATTTGTGCGCTCCCAAAAAATAAAAACTATTTTTAAGTTAATAGTTATTTGTAGTTGATCATATTAAACATGTATTTCTCCCTTCGATTGGCATAAATTAGGTTAGATTGAAAGTAAGTAAGTAAGATTTCAATAGGCGCGGGATATTAACGCGTCCTAACCATTTAAGTCGTAAGACCATTTGCAATAATATTGCTATGTATATATTACTGTGAAACTCCGAAATTTGGTTAATGTCGATATTTTCTGGCGAATGTCAGCATTCTATAAGGTGCTTGGCGTACGTCAGAATTATTTGCCTACTACCATTACTTTTAAGTTACACCCGCGAATGTCTACATTTACCGTGGACTGATGGTGTATGTTGAAAAGAAACATTTTTTAAAATTTAAAAATAATATCATATTTTTTAAAATAGGACGTATGGGAGATGTTTCCAATAAACATAACTAAATTATTATAAACTTAAAATAAACAGGACATTCCGAAACAAAAGAAGAATAATATAAAAAAATAAACGTACACATACATTTTAATATAATCTAAAAAAAGAAACAAGAAGAATGTATGTGATTAACTTATAGAATTTTAGCTTATCATCTTAACAACCCTTGCGTAAGACTGTAAAAAACACCAACGCACTTCGGGCTGGTGTTGGACAGCAATAGAAGCACGTTAAGACCTGTTGTTTTCGACCCTCACCGAAGCTCATTTGTGTTTGTTGGCAAATACCGGTGAAAGTCCGAAAGTATTATAAAATTAGAAATTGTTCGGTTTTCACCGAGGCATTTGGGACTTCACCGGCGAATGTTGACAATCACTAATTTCAGTCTCTCACGCTAACATATATACGCTTTGTTTTCATAATCCTTTCATTTTTTTAGAATTATAAGCTTGTCACTAAAGATTAGGTAGGTTAGATATTTTTAGAAATAAGTATTATTTCCAATTCATCTTTTTGTCTTCTTAACCAGGAGTTCTAAATACCCTATTAGTCGTTTACTTTAAAGGCTATTGTACATTATTCCCTTTTAGCATTAACATTTCTTAGAATATTTATAATAGTTAACATTGCTGCATCCTCTTTCTTATTGGACAGTTTTTGTATGATAGGCGTAACAATTAATATCTAAAGATTTTTTGGAGCAAAACTTCTGTTTTGCTAGTCAGTTGATGTGAAATTTTATTACAAATATATTCTATCCTTTGTAACCGTTCTTTTTTGAATTTTTTTTTCATCAATTCAATAAAAGATAAATGTGCACGAGCACAAACCCCTTAATTTATTTGCACACAATAATAGTAATTATATTTTAGAAAAATTGCAGTAGGTATACACAGCGCGTTCCACGTAGACCTTCAATTAGACGTTTCTAGAGTAATGCGTGTATTAGAATTCTGAAAATTTGTATACTGGGGTTTTTCGCAATTTCCAATCGATTAAAATACCAATTGTGACAAATTAAAAATCAAATAACTAGCTTATTTTAAATGGAACACCCTGTGTTTTATTATGCCAATCCACGCATTTTTTAATTACTTTTCGATCGGTATTTGCATTGCCTATACCTAAATATTACGGATTTAAAGATATTTGGATATTATTGCGGTTACTAAAATAATGGAGTGGTTAACTGTCAGGGTGGCTTTGAAACCAGACCTTTACACGTCACTTAAATGTTATTAATTGTTTAGCAAAGCTTTTGTTATTGCTGTAAAGTAATTTTACTTATATAAAGTTTGCAAGTGAGTGTTTTTAATAATAATGGCACACTCTGGATATACTAATAATGATTTTTTAAATTTAATTATCGTTTATGGAGAATGAAATCGAATTATTAACAGAACATGTCGTGTATTTGCAGAGAGATTTTCAGATAAACATAGACCAAGTCATGACATGGTTAGAAGAATTTTACACCATTAGATCTAAGGATTTATTAAAAGCAAGGTTTATCAGGAACCACCCACTACTAAGGAAAATATGATGAACAGAGTATTGCATGCCTTTAATTCAATAGAGCCGCAATAAATTTCCCGAGCTATTAGTAATGTCAGAATAAGGGTTGTAAAGTGCTTGGAAGTAAACGGTGCTAATTTCAAACATTTATTGTAAAATTAAAATAGATCACCGCCTCATCAAACCACTCTGTAAATAGTTCCTAATAGGTATAAGTTTCCTCTGCCGTCTCTAATTGATACATGTGGATAGACGGAAAGATATGTTCTTTAGTTTTTCCGGATGTCTCTCTTCAAATACGCATTATGTTGCTCTAACAATTTGATTGTACTCTCCATAAATGATAATTAAATTTAAGTCCTACCTATGTTAAATGAATTTTTACGTTCTTATTGTTCAATATTGTTGCTATTTAGAATAAATACCTTTTGTATTGACTTGTATGAATTATTACAAATTTTAAAAATTTCATTTTTCCTAAAAATACTTTACTTGGTTTTTATTTTCATTGTGAAAATAATACACTACGGTGCAATTATTTTATTGATCACCTTATTTTTTTAATATATCTCACCAAACTACGCTAAATAATTAATGTGACTAAGTGACGTTTAAGGGTTTGGTTTCAAAGCCACCCTGACAGTTAACCACCCCATTATTTTAGTAACCGCAATAATATCCAAATATCTTTAAATCCGTAATATTTAGGTATAGGCAATGCAAATACCGATCGAAAAGTAATTAAAAAATGCGTGGATTGGCATAATAAAACACAGGGTGTTCCATTGAAAATAAGCGAGTTATTTTATTTTTAATTTGGCATAATTGGTACAGTAATTTTAGGCACCCTGTGTAAATCAAGCTAGCTTTCTTATATCCCAGATATTTGATTATATTTCGTGATTTATCTACTAAAATTTGAACTTTCTAGGTGAAAAACTAACCGAGATATGACGGAGTAAATGAAAGTTTTTTGATAATTTTTGTGAAAACTCAAGATATCTCGAAAACTATTAAAGAAAAGGATAGGGTATGCTAATGAAAGTTACCCTTAAATTTGACGTACAATCTGAAAATAAAATAAAAATGGCACATTCCGTTTGAAATAAGTGAGTTGACGTCGACTTCCGGTAGAACCGGAAGTCGTTCAACAATGGCAATACATTTAATCGATTGGAAATTGCGAAAAATTCCAGTAAACAAATTTTCGGAATTCTAATACACGCAGTACTCTAGAAACGTCTAATTGAAAGTCTACGTGGAACACCCTGTATAGTGACGTATAACGCTTTTGATATTTATATTGTATTGTTAATTAATTTTTTGTGAAAGGTTTATGTGATTATTTTTTGTGGTAATTTTGTACAGCTTGAATATCAAACACATGATTGAAATATATGCAAGTTTACAAAAAAATGTTTTAATGTTTGATGGAAGTACCACAAAAATATCTTTATTATATATACAAGGTGTCCGGAAAAATGTGGGAAATCTCTCGGATTCAGATAGAAGACGAAAAAATAACATGACAAGGTCCTATAAATTTTTTTCCTCCAGACCCTCCCTACGGAGATGTGAGCCCCTAAAGGACGCCGCTGGAAATAAGTTTTTCTTGAATAACTTTTAAAGTACTTAACATAATTTAATAAAAATTAAGTATGATGGACACTAGTAAGGACCTCTTAAAATAGTATCCTTGAAACATATTTAGCTTGCTTAGTTTACCAGGGATGGACTAAGCTGCACACCTTAACACCTAAATTTTTAACACCCTGTATAATAAAGATCTAGACAAATATGTTTGGGTAGCTTAAACCTTTACCTAAAAAAAAGGTATACTTGTTTAATATCGATAAAATGAACTATTTTCGAGAAAAAAAATAATAAACGAATTAATGTTTCATAATAAATTATTTAAAAAAATTAAGCCAGTGTTTTTTCGAATTTTTACGCGAAAACACTCTTTTAATAATAAATTAGGAAAACCAAATTAAACATATTAATGATTTAAAAAATGTTGCAAACTTAAGTGAGTTTATTGACCCACGAGGTATAATTTTATTTCTTGTTCATTTTATTTATCTTCACTCAAAAAAACATATGCCAAACATTCCTATGATACGAAATAAATAAATAACCCGCATTTTAGAACTTGACATTTGTCACATCGCTGATACATTGATCGACATTAATTTACTTTAAATTTAAATATAACTTTAGGAATGTTTAAGAAAAAAAGTACTGATGCTGGTCTGACAAGAACAGTGCGTACGGTGGAATTAAAGGAAAATATTTTGAATGCTGTAGATGGCACTCCTTCAACGAGCAGTCGCAAATTAGCCGCACAATTTAATAATCCGAAAACAATAATTCATGAAGTTCTTCAAGAACCGCTATTATAGGCATAATATTTGGAAAAAGTGCATGAATTGGTTCCTGAAGATTTTCCTCGTAGAATGCAGTTCGCAAACTGGCTATTGGATCAACAACGAAATAATGAAAACTTCATTAGCACTATTCTTTTTACAGAAGAAGCAGCTTTTACCAAAAATTGTATCACGAATTTACACAACTTACACGTATGGGCTGATGAAAATCCTCATGCAACTATTGTTTCGCATCATCAACATCAGTTATTGTGGCGGGTACAGCAGTCCTCAATTCCTCGTGCTCGCGAGTGTATCAGGCTTCACGCAGCCCATGTTGAACCCACTTATGAAGTTTTTAATTAAATGAAAATGAAACATAAATTCGCTTATTATTTTTTTTCTCGAAAATAGTTAATTTTATCGATATTAAACAAGTATACCTTTTTTTAGAGAAAGGTTCAAGCTACCCAAAATTTTTTTTAGATCTTTATCATACAAGGTGTTAAAAATTTGGGCGTTAAGGTGTACAACTTAGTGCATCCCTGGTAAACTAAACAAGCTAAATATGTTTCCAGGATACTATTTTAAGAGACCCTTACTAGTGGCACACCCTATATATTATTTTATTTTTCGATTATCCTTATAATATTACATCTTTTTTATAAGAATTACTTACAAGCTTAATTTTACCGTTTTTGAGATATTTACAAAGTTAACTAAAAACTGACATTTTTATGTAGTAATTCAAGTAGGCGTATCTCAGTTATTTTTAAAGATAAAAAAATAATCTTTGGTATAGAATTTATTCACACATGAGCTTACTTTAATCTATTGTCAAAATTGGATTTCAATATACACGGTGATCACAAAAATTAATTCAATAACATAAATTTGAAAATGTTATATCTTCATTTTTTTAAATGGCACACTATATTTTTTTAATGCCTTGTCTTGTAATAGTTTCGGAGATATTTAAGTTTGTTCAATTTTTTTCGTTGATAACACTGAAGAAGGGTAAAATTAGTCGGTCAAAGCAAGGCTATGAATACATAAGAAACTAAAAAACATATTAACTGAAATACAAACACTTAAAATTATAATAAATGATCAATGTGACCACCATTTTGTTGCTGGCAAACATGAAGTCTTTGAATAAACGACAAATTTACTTTTCGTGACGTGGAAACATTTATATTTTGAATGACGTCTCTAATTCTTGCCTTCATATCATCTACAGTCGTTGGACGAGTTTGATAGACTTTTTCCTTAATCCAACTCCAAAGAAAAAAGTCCAGCTTTGTCAAGCCAGGCGATCTTGCAGGCCAGGAGATCGGCCCTCCTCTTCCAATCCATTTGTTTTGAAACCGGATATTTAAATAAGTTCTAACGTTTCTGCTAAAATGTGGAGGAGCGCCATCTAATTGTAGCCACATTTCTTTAAGGGTTTGTAAAGGTAAATCTTCAATAAAAGTTTCAAATTCGTTGCGCAAGAAGTTTAAAAAAAATCTCTATTGACCGTGTTTTCAAAAAAATATGATCCTATAATTCTTTCCCAAATAATTCCGGCCCAAACATTAAGTGACCAGCGGTGTTGATGATCAACAGGAATTATAAATCTGGGATTCTCAGTATCGTAATAATGGAAATTATGTCTATATCCATTTTGGTGGAAAGTAGCTTCATCAGTAAATAAGATCGTGCTAAAATAGTTGGGTTTTTCTAAATTTTTATTTATTGCATAAGTTGAAACTATTAACGAAGTCATCCTCGTCTAATTCTTGTGCAAGTTGGACATGGTATGGATGATATTTATATTTTTTTATAATTCTATTAACTGATGTTTTGAAACTCCAACTTCTAATTCCAATTGTCGGAAAGATACGTGAGGATTTTGAATCACGCATTGAAGAACTAAATGTTCAATACCTTCGTTAATTGCGTTTTTTTCTCGTTCTAAATTGTCTTCGTAATGAACACGCCTGTTTGCTCGAAATGCTCTTTTAATCTTGCAAATGCTGAAACTTGCGGGTGTCGTACATTTGGAAGTTTTTGCTTATAAATTCGATGAGCTAAAAGACAATTTTTATCGCTTTCACCAAGGATGTAAATCATATTAACAAGTTTTTCTTTCGAAAAATTCATTTTGTAATTTAGGAAGTAAGTATATAATACTACACAAATATTAGCACTGCTTGACAAGTTTGATTTCTTCATTTGTTTTCGTTTATCTTTTGTTTTACGCTCTTTTGATTAAATTGTTTAATTTTACGATAAATCGTTTAAAAACATCTCAAATATCTCTTAAAAATGGTGGTTTCATACAATATTTATTATAATTACCATTTATGTATTTCAGTTAATATTTTTTAGTTTCTATGTATCCACAGCTTGCTTTGACCGACTAATGTTACTCTTCATCAGGGTTATCAACGAAAAAACTTGAACAAACTTAAATATCTCCGAAGCTATTAGAGATAGGTACAGAATATATTTAATAAAAATTAAAGCCGACTAATAGACGAAGACAAGACGTTAAAAATATAGGGTGATTAAAAAAAGTAAGATATAGCATTTTTAAATTTACGTTGTTGAATTAATTTTTGTGATCACTCGTTTATTCAAAGACTTCATGTTTTCCAGCAACAACATGGTGGCCACATTGATCATTTAGTATAATTTTAAGTGTTTGTATTTCAGTTAATATGTTTTTTAGTTTCTTATGTATTCATAGCTTGCTTTGACCGACTAATTTTACTCTTCTTCAGTGTTATCAACGAAAAAAATTGAACAAACTTAAATATCTCCGAAACTATTAGAGATAGGTATAGAACATATTTAATAGAAATGAAATCAGATTAATAGAAGAAGACAAGGCATTAAAAAAATATAGGGTGTGCCATTTAAAAAAATGAAAATATAGCATTTTCAAATTTATGTTATTGAATTAATTTTTGTGATCACCGTGTATACTGAAATCCAATTTTGACAATAGATTAAAGTAAGCTCATGTATGAATAAATTCTATACCAAAGATTAATTTTGTATCTTTAAAAATAACGGAGATACGCCTACTTAAATTACTTCATAAGAATGTCAAATTTTAGTTAACTTTGCAAATACCTCAAAAACTATAAGATTTAGCTTGTAAGTAATTCTTATAAAAAAGATGTAAAATTATAAGGAGAATCGAAAAATAAAATAATATATAGGGTGTTCTATTTAAAAATCAATAGTTCTATATTGTACGGTTTTTATATTACAGCCTGTAGAAACAAACTATATATATATATATATATATATATATATATATATATATATATATATATATATATATATATATATATATATATATATATATATATATATATATATATATATATATACACATCACAAAAGTCCTGGGATATTTTTTTTTAATAAAAAAACTATCAAGTATTTTGGTTTTTTTGAAGTGGTTTGCATATAGTAAATTAGCACAATGCTTTTAAAATATTCTAAATTAAAATTGTTAAAAAAACAAAAGAAAACAGTCTCAAAAAGCTTTAATGAAGTTTATTAGCAAAAAGTTGATTTTATGTAATCACAAGAAATAGAAGTGTCATCACTTAAAATATACATTAATTAAATTTACTAAAGAGTATTGCCTCCTCTTTGATTTAAAACGGCTCTGCATCTTCTAGGCATTGATAAAATTAAATTATCTATTGCATCTTGTGGTAACTGTTGCCAGTGTCTTACAAGGGCATCACGAAGCTGGATCTGAGTATGAATTTCGTCCAATTCACTTTCAATGCTTCTTCCCAACATGTCCCACACGTGTCCAATAACGTTTAAGTCTGGGGACTGGGCAGGCCATGGTAAAACATTAATGTTTTCGTTTACCAGCCACTCGGTAACAGCACCTGCAACGTGTGGGGTGGCATTATCATGCATCAGCATGAACTCAGGTCCAACAGCACCTGCGAATGGAAGCACTATAGGCCGCAGTACCCTATTCAAATACCCATCGGCATCTTTCTAGAAAAACGAGATCTGTTTTTCCGCCAATGCAGATACCACCCCACATCATTACGGTACCTCCTTTGTAAGAATGGACCTCCTGAACACATCTGAGCCTTTCTAAGTTACCAGGTCGTCTCCACACTCTAAGTCTTCGACTGCCAGGGTGTATTCCAAACCGAGATTCATCTGTGAACAAAACTCTAGACCACTGGTCCTCTGTCCACAGAATATGCTCTGCAGCCCATTCTACTCTGCGTGCTCGATTACCATGCCGAATTGGTGGAGCTCTTATTGGACGTCGGGCATGGAGATCAGCTTCATGCAATCGATTTCTGATTGTTTGAGAACATACAGTTACATTATGAGTGGTCCGAAGCAGTGAAGTCAATTGTTTAGCCGTAGTTGTTGGACGTCGTCTAGCTTCTAATGTTAAGTAGTGATCTTGAACTGCGGTGGTAACGCGTCCACGACCTGGATGTTGTTCACTAGGATCTGCGGATCTGCGGATGTCCTATATCTACGCCATAATCTGCCAATAACACTTTGAGAGGTGTTTAAAGTTGCTGCAACATCCACTTGCCTTCGACCAGCTTCGAGCATACCTACAGCTCTGTTCATTTCAGCTAAATTTAAATGTCGTCGTTGTTGATTATCTTCCATAATAACAGCGCCAATAAAACTGAAATCACCCCAAAATAAACTTAAATTAACTGCAAATAATAATTAAACGATTCCCTAACAACACTGGAATTGCTTCACTTTCAGTTGAATTAGCAATAAAGCATTTGCATTTGTTTGTTTCTTTTTTAAACAATTGCTATCGCTAATCGAAAGACTAGCACTAACATACTTGATCAATGATATAGGTATTTGTTAACAAAATTCATTGAAATATATTTAAAAATATATCCCTAGACTTTTAGTGATATATATATATATATATATATATATATATATATATATATATATATATATATATATATATATATATATATATATATCACCACGCACACAGTTTCCCTCATCGTATATACATACAATACTTTTAGTTAATTGTGTTTAAGAAAATTGGCATTATAATGAGACATAAAATGCTATTTATCACACTTACATTACATTTAATATTTAATATACCTACTAAGGCAACACTAACATTATGTACTTAATTTTTTTTGTACTCGGATGGATTAAGCACCGGAAAATTGTAATTTGTTTATTGTAAAATTAGTTGTGTAAATAGGATTTTTTGGCTACCATTCTGTTTATGTTATTATTTTCTGTTTCAGATAGCAGGTTACAGTTCAGAAATAAAATAATTCACATTGTGACTCCCAAAATAAATATTGTTGGTAATAAAAAATTTTAAACTGAGAATCGTGATGCACCTTCTGATAAAGTAATATTTAAATAAATTTTGAATAGTTTATTCAATAATAAATAAATGTGAATATTCATATATTTAAATGATTTGGCTTAGGTAATTGCACTGACGCAATGATTATGTAATGAACTTAGTGCATATTATGAAAAGTTTACAGTTATTTAATTGTAATTAAAAATAAATGAGGAAAGTTAGGAAAATAAGTATTTTTTCCCACAACACATTTTATTATGCCAGTCTATAATGATGTATAGAATGCATGTATTTTATGTTTTTTTAATTGTGAAACCAGAACGGAATCATTCGCTCTGTTTCTCATAATTTGTATTAAACGCATAAAAACTTGAAGTACAATCAATAAAAACTCATAGATAGCTGGACATTTTTGTTATAGATAAAATTACATATTAGCCCTTAATGTAAAATCAAAATTTAAATATATCTCATTAAATAAAATAAATAGCAATTAGTTGATTGTACGGAATTCGTGCTTTATTATATCACAATTATTTTGATTAATTGCAATATTGATTATGACGACACTGTTACAGGTGTAGTGTAACCACAATTAGCATAATGACATAGAACTGTTTGCGTGAAGGCTGAAGAAAGCATAAAGTTTTACCATTAAAATATTATTGCGGTTGCTGTTAATCTATATTATAGTTTCCACGTATATATGACCGGTCACTTTGTACTATGCGTGGAAAGTGCTGGGTCACATACTTGACTCACTTTTTTTACACAATTTTCTTCCGTGGCCGGTGTTAAACTATAGCTTGCTACCCTAAAACTGGGAGTAAAAGTTTTTTCCCAAGGTATTAAAATACAATCACCTCATCATGATGATTCATCCTGATGTTAATTTTAATAGTAAGATTATCGAAAGAACTGTTGTGAAGATAGTCCAACATTTCTGGACTTGCTAACGTTGATATGCCAGCGAGTTTTGTAAAGTGTTTATTTTCTGTTCTTTGTTATACAGGGTGTTTCTAAATGTATGCGAAACAATTCAGGAGGTGATTGCCCGTATGAAATTATGATGGATGGGTCTTTCTTACAACAAAATTTCCTCAGCTCATCCCCTTCCGAGATATCACCCCTAAAAGGTGGTGAGTAAAATTGAGTTTTTTTTTCTCAAATTAAAGTAAAGATGGAAACTTGAAATTTTGTAATTTCCGTGCACTCGTAAAGGACTAACCACCGATATTTTTTCAACATTACTGTTACATTATAAGGGGATGAAATTTGCAACCCTTACTTTATTTGAAATCAAATATTTTTTCGAGATTGAGTTGTGTGAAATAAAAATGTTATTTAAAATCCCTGTTTATTTTCTAATCTTAAAGTTTTTGCCTAGAACCGTTAGATTCGGAGAAAAAAAATACAATACCATGTTTTTTATTCTTTATTAAATAATAAACTACGTATTGAGAGTGTAAATCAGTAAAGATGTAAAATGCAAGAATAAAATACGATTCATAAAAATGCTGGAAATGACCACCTCCAGCCAAAATACATTAACGTAGTCCATGTATTTAATTCTGGAGATCGAGGAGGCCAGTGAAGTTTCCATCTTTACTTAAATTTGAGAAAAAATATAAAACTTAAATGTTACTCACCATTTTTTAGATAACTTGGAAGCGGGTTTGCTGAGGAAATTTAGTTACAGGAAAGACTCATCATAATTTCATACGAGCAATCACCACCTGATTTTCTTTCGCATGAATTTAGAAACACCCTGTATTAAAGTTAAAGTGGTTAAAAAGTAATTCTCTTATACCAAATCCCTTAAACCCTGTAGCTATTCTTATTGATACATATTACATTTTACTGTTCATATTAGCAAACTCAACCACAATGGGTGAATAAAAATATTATTATTCCAATTTACGCTTTTTATGTTTAATTACGCAGACCCAATTTTGTGTCAATGTCTCACAGTTAACCTGCTTCTTGCTAAAAAATATGCTACTCATAAACCTTTGGATCTTTGCAAGTCGGAAAGTTCATCCCTCATTCACTTATTTATATGTGTTTCTTGCGTTACTGTCAATTCCTAGAAATGTATTGACTCCTAAATATAAATAAATTTAAAGCAAAATTCAAAAATCTATACATACCTAATTTTTTAACTTTAAAATGGCATTTGATGGTCACATTTTTTATAAATTTTTTGGGCTAAAACGTTATGGTAATCACGGAAACCTTATAAAAAAGCATTACATCAGGATGAATAATGTACAGGGTGGCCAACAAAGAATGCGAGGTACTGTATCTGGGAAACTATATATTGTAGAGGCTTGCGGAAAAAAGTTATTACTAAAACGGCCAATACAAAAACCTGGAAAATATTTTCATGTTTCTGAAATGTCCGCTAGGGGGCGTAACTGCAATCTTGAATCTAAAAAAGTGATGTTTCTGTGAATTCTGCTATATTAACCTAATAAAAAAATAACTGATCTTTGAAGTCGAGGATAATCTGAACTTTTTTTGCTTGACACTTTTCGACACATCTATAAAAGTAAAGTGGTGGGGGGTATTCAAAGGTTTCCTTAAATCACCCCCCGTATCTTTGAAACGGCTAATCAGATTTTAACAAACTTGGGCGCGTTGAAAAGAGATTTTCTTGGGCTACAAATGTTAAAATAATTGCAGTTTTGTTAGTTTCACATGTCGTCGCTAGAGGGCTTTGTTCGACATTCCGATAGAAACGGTTAATATTCGCAAAAAAATTTAACGCATTGGTATGACTTTTTTTCATGAACAGTAGCTAAATGATGCCTAAACAAGCTCGCGAAAATCGCATCTCGATATCTTGTTCCTTAAATCCCTTAAATTTTTATTTTTTTTAACTATATTTTCCTGGAATTGTTTCTGTGGCCCTAAAAAGGACCAATTTAAAAGAGGAACGTTTTTAATGCCCCCGCAAATGCTCGAAATGCTGACCATCACTCTGTGCATTGCCGAGGCCTCTTATGGGTAGACAAAACTGCAGCTTCAATTTCGGCTCTGAATAGGTTACCTAGAAATTGCGATTTTAAATGTTTGTAAATTTATTCACCAGAATAAAATCACCCTTTTTGAAATTACTACGGGTAAGTAAGCAATGCTAAAAGTTATACGAAAGGCCTATTTTTTGTTTGTTTGAATGCATATTCACCATAGATATATACGAAAAATACAATTAATAGAAGCAGGAAATGGAAACAGATACCTAAACAAAACATACATAATCCTCAAATTGTCAATAGTTGTCAATACTTTCGCGTTACTTTGAGCAATTTTTGTGCTTTCAAAATACCCTTTACGAATAATGAAGCTGTTGACATGCTTGTGGTTTATTTTGAATGTCTTCAGAATGCCGCAATAGCTAAAAGAATTTGCGCGGCTCGATATCCAAATCGGCGTCCTTGCGATGTTTTTCTCCGATTGCAAGCTTACGAGCCAATGGTAGTTTTCGGCCTACGTTTCAACGGCAAAGAATTGGAAGAACACAAGAAAATATTAACCGTGTACTGGGCTATATTGAAGGAAATCCTCGTGTTAGCACAATAGCATTATCCACTGAGTTGGGCATATCACGGACAACGTTTCAAAATATTTTAAAGGCTCATAGGTAAGTTCTAATGGCCATCAAAATATATAGGTATTCGTTTAAACTTTTTTTAATTATTTTAAGAATGCACCCATATCATGTCGTTTTGTATCAGGCCTTGAAACAGGGAGATTTTGATCGAAGGTTAGATTATTGCCATTGGATGTTAGGCGTGATACGCAAAAATAGAGAATTTTTATTTCAAATTCTTTGGACCGATGAAGCCACCTTCAGTAGTGACGGGAAAGTCAATCTGCACAATATGCATTATTGGTCTACAGAAAATCCCCATTAGTTGCATGAAGTTCAGCGCCAAGGACGTTGGAGTTTAAATGTATGGTGTGGCATACTGGGAGGCAGAATTATTGGGCCATATTTTTTCGAGCAACCCCTAAATGGCAATGTATTTCTTGACTTTTTGGTCAATCAATTGCCGTTGTTGTTGGAAGATGTGCCTCTGGAAACAAGGCAAAAATTGTTTTTGATGTTGGATGGTTGCCCAGCACATTTTGCTATTAATGTGCGAGAGCATATTAATGCAATATTTCAACAGCGGTGGATTGGAAGAGGAAGTCTATTTCCATGGCCTCCGCAATCGCCAGACTTAACTTGCCTCAATTTTTATTTAAGGGGGCGCTTAAATGACATCGTGTTTCGGACTCAACCTACTATTAGAGAAGATATGAGAAACCGGATTCGTAACGCAATACGTAACAAACCGAGAGCCGAAATTGAAGCTGCAGTTTTGTCTAGTCATGAGAGGCTTCAGCAATGCATAGAGCTCCTTTAAATCGGTCCTTTTTAGGGCCACAACTTACATAATAGAAACAATTCCAGAAAAATATAGTAAAAAAAAATAAAAATTTAAGGAATTTTCGTATAAAATTTTCTTTGGCCGATATTTTAGGTTAGGAACAAGATATCGAGATGCGGTTTTCGCGAGCTTGTTCAGGCATCATTTAGCTACATGTTCATGAAAAAAAGTCATAACAATGCATTTAATTTTTTTTGCGAATATTAACCGTTTCTGCGGAATGTCGAACAAAGCCCTCTAGCGGCGACATGTGAAACTAACAAAACTTCAAATATTATAACATTTATATCCCAAGAACAGCTCATTTTAACGCGTCCAAGTTTGTTAAAATCGGCTTAGCCGTTTCGAAAATACAGGGGATTATTTAAGGAAATCTTTGAGTACCCCCCACCACTTTATTTTTAGACATACGTCAAAAAGTGCCAAACAAAAAAAGTTCAGATTATCCTCGACTTCAAAGATCAGTTATTTTTTTGTACGTTAATATATCGGAACTTTTTTGGATTCAAGATTGCAGTTACGCCCCCTAGCGGCTATTTCAGAAACATGAAAATATTTTGCAGGTTTTTGTATTGGCCGTTTTAGTATTAACTTTTTTTCCCGCAAGCCTCTACGATGGATAGTTTCTCAGATACAGTACCTCGCATTCTTAGTTGGCCACCCTGTACTATAGTTTGGTGCAAATTTGGTGCTAATTTTAATTTCAAAATGGTATTTGATGTTCGCATTTTTTATAAAATTTTTGGACTAAAACATTATGAAAATCTCAAAACCGTGTAACAAAGCAGCGTGCTATATGTCATAATTTGGTGTAAAATTTGTTGCTTGCATTTTCTGATAAAATTATTGGGCTGATACGTTTCGTGATTTCCATGAAAAATACGAGACAGAAATTTTATTTCAGGAAACAAACTAGCACCATTAGATCGAATTATAACATCCTGAAGTATTTTTCCTAATTTTCGGCCTAAAAACTAAAAAATGCTAGCATAAAACACCATTGTAGAGTTAAAAATTAGCACCAAATTTGCATGAAACTATCGTACATTATTCATCCTGAAGTCATGTCTTTTTAATAAGGTTTTATAAAAAATGTGACCATCAAATGCCATTTTAAAGTTAAAAAATAGCACCAAATTATGTTATATCGAACATCCTGATTCCATATTTCGCGATTTCCATATTTTAGCCCAAAAATATTATGAAAAATACGAACAACAAATTTTATTTTAGGGTAATAAAGTAGCACCAAATTATAATGTATCAATCATCCTGATACTATGTTTCGTTATAAGGTTTCTATGATTTTCATAACGTTTTAGCCCAAATATTTTATGAAACATACGGGCAACAAATTTTATTTTGAGATAGCAAAATGGCACCAAATTAGTAGCAAAATTGTAATATCGATCACCCTGATAGTATGCTTCGTAATAGCGTTTTCGTAATTTTCATAAAGTTTAAGTCCAAAAATATTAAAAAAAAATCTGAGCAACAAACTTCAGTTTAGAATAACAAAGTGGCCCTAAATTAGCACCAAATTATGTCACATAAATGATTTCATTACAATTGACAGCTAAGTACTGGTACGTTGACTGATAAATTTGTGTTAACTAGACACAGCCCTTCATTGTTACTTTCTTGCTATCGAAATGTTTTACGACTCCCTGAAAATACAAATAATAATCACCATTTAGTTTTGGAGGCAACAAATATGGCCCTAGCATAGTTTTGTCGATAATTGCAAATATTAATGGAAAAATTGTGTTGATCTTTTCTTAAAGCAATAGCGTGGGGATTCTCATAATCCCAAATGTAGCTGTTGCGACTATTGAAATAACCATTTTTGGTAAAACATGCCTCATTTGTAAACAAAATGCTTCGAAGAAAATCAGGTCCATTTTGATTTTGTTGAATATACCAATTGGAAAAATCCAGACGATGAGGATAATCTGCTTGAATCATTGCTTAAACCTTCTGTATGTGATATGGGTAAAGTAATTCCTCACTCACAGCTCTCCAGATAGTTGATTTGCTAGTATTCACGAAATTAGCGAATGCACGAATGCTGTTATCGGACTGATTATTAATTCGGTTCAAAATTGTATCTTCAAGAGCTACCGTGCGAATTGTTCTTGGACGACTAGCACCACCAGGACGTTTCAACGAACCACATTCTCTTAATCGACGATGAATCCTTTCAAAAGTTGAATGGTACGGATGTTGACGATTAGGAAACCGTTCTGGATACAAACGCACAACTTCATGGCCATTGCAATTAGCTTCACAGTAAATGAGATGCATATTGGCTAAATATTCAAAAGTATTCATATTTGTTTGAAAAACTTCAAATTAAACCGTCATTTAAATAATTGCAATATTTTTGAAATTCGATTCTAAAATATTGTGATTGTTAATGTGCAACTAATAAATGCCGGGAACAAGATATGCATCTTCTCATAATATTCCAATTTTCCCGAAAACTACTTTAGAGCTTCATACAAGGTAAACATTTTTCGTGTAAAAGACTTTAGATATTCAAAAACTGCCACTGAAATTCATTTTACGCCAGTGTGTTATAAGTCAACCGAATCTCATTTATGTACCTTTAATATTTTAGGAGTCGCGGGCAAAAAACGAAAAAAAATTGTTTTCTTTAACGACCTGTATCTAATAAACAACGCATCTTCAAGGGCACGTTTATGGGAACTTTTTTCATATTTAGAGGTATACTTTCATCTCCCGACGTTTGTTGCAATATTTGCGGAACACCCTGTATTTGAGATATTCTATAAATGTTTGACAAAATAATATTTTCTAACCTTAAGCCGGGTCTCCACCAAAGAAAAATTGTCAACTTTTGTATTGTCAACACGTGTTGGTGATAAAAGTTTCTGAAATTACCTTGAGTTGCCAACAAAAGTTGTAAACAAATGTCGAGATTCGTGTTTCCGTATTAGTCGGTAAACATCAAAGGAATACGCGTGTTGCAGATATTTAACTGCTCTGTGTGTACGCTTGCTCAGTTGGTAACATTAGTTGCAAACAGAAACACGTATGTCATCACGTGGACGAACGAATTAACCGACACGTTAATTGATTTATATCGCGCCCAAAGTGTACTGTGGGACTCAACCGATGAAGGTTATAAAAATAAAAATAAGAAAAAGGATGCATGGAAAACTATCACTGATGTTATGGGGCTACACGAACTCGAAATACAAAGGAAAATTAAAAATTTGACTGCACAATTTTTTAGAGAGAAAAAGAAAATTAAAGAGGACAATAAATCTGGAGTTGCGGCATCCGACACTCCAAAGTGGTTTGCCTACAAACGGTTTCTTTTTTAACAGATGGAAATGAACCTCGGTTATGTGTGGAAAAGGGATTAAATGAAACACATGTAAGTATGCAACAATATTATTATTATTATTCAGTACACTTATTTTTTAATTTACTTTTATTGTATATAATTTGCTAATAGTTATTTTGCCAAGGAAACTTTCCCTTCTGGCGACATAAAGTATTCTGCAAATTCTTGTCTTACGTCTTTTGCTGCATTACTTGATTTCCGAGCTTTCTTATCTAAATTGTGAAATGGTGTATCGTTTTGCATGTCGTTTCTCCAAGTTCCAGAAATAATATTACCAGTGTCTTTGTGTTCAGAATCAAATGTTCCAGGTGGAGTGTATGTCGCCTTTGAGTTTTCATTTTTTCTCAAATAATTGTGTAAACAAATACAAGCAGTTACAATTGCCTGCGTTTTCGATGGGTCAAGTAACATTATTTTCCTGAAGACTCTATATCGTGCTGATAATATTCCAAACACGTTTTCTGATACTCGTCGTGCTCTTGACAATCTATAATTAAATATTCTCTCTAGTGATCTTTTTTCTTGAGGACCCGGATAAGGTTTCATCAAATTTGGTGACAATGGAAAAGCATCGTCACCTAGGAAAACATAAGGTACAGCTATGGCTTCCCAGGAAGCTTTTCATTGTTAGGTAAATTAAGTTTACATTCAGACAACATCTTTTTGAAGCGAGTATTTTCGAAAACACCGCCGTCCGATATGCGTCCTTGGCAGCCAACATTCATGTATAATACTTCGTAATTTGCATTAGCAACAATAAAAAGAACAATGCTAAAAATTTATAATTGAAAAAATCGCTTCCACTGTGTTCTGGTGATTGAATCGTAATATGTTTTCCATCCATTACTCCTACACATTGTGGAAAGTTCCAAAGATTGTTGAACTGTGTTGCCACTACGTTTCACTGTTCTACACTTTCAGGCATGTGTAAAAAATAAATATTTAATAATATTAATTAATAATTAATTTTAGGATTCTGAGGCAGAAATCTCTCAAAATCAACTACCAAATGAAGATGATACAACAGTCCAATCACCACCAGATCCACAACCACTTGATCAACAACCAGGCTGTTCAAGAATGTCAGATATTCGAAAAAATACAGAAGGTTCAAAAAGAAAAATTTCAAGTTATGACAAAAGACAGGAAGAGGGGTATAACGTGTTAAAAGAGCTTTAAGCTAAGAAGTCTCGCAATAGGTTCACTATCTTTGGAGAACAAAGATAGAAGCTTTGAAATCAAGCTATGCTCAAAATGTGGTAGAGCATTTAATATCGAATATTTTATTTGACGCCAGCATCGGAAAATATGATTATCCTGCTGCTAGACAAATGACTCCATTTTCAACACATTCATCAAATTCAAGTTACTCAATACCTACAAATCGTCCATCGCCACAATACCCATCATCAACTTCACCACAATTAGAATACACATCACTCGAATCACAAGAAATACATAACGCACCACTCACAGAACTACAAACAATACATGAACCGTATTCTCTGAACAGTATTCTGTCTGTGGCTCTAAATAATGCAAATATTATGTTGAAATAATTTTTATCACTTTGTATTTCATTAAACTATGTGACGATTTGTTTGAAAATAATTTTTTAAATGAATAAAACGTTTTTAAATGCGTTTCTGGTTATTTTTATAATCGATTCGAACCGAGGACCTCCGAAACGAAAATCTTTATTTACCAGGTCCAAAGAGACCGTCAAAAATATTTCTAATAATAATAAATTATACTTACCTTAATTTGATCTTCTAGAACTTCACATATTGCTGCACAAACTTCAGGTACGAATTTTGAAATCGCTTGCTTTGAAATTCTAAACAAATACATTAATGAAGTGTACGAATCCCCGGTGGCCAAAATTGTTAAAGTAATTAGTAAACGTTCCGTAGGTGTGACTGCTTTTCTGTAATTAGTGTCTATTTTGTTAATTTTTGGTCCAACAAGATTGAGCAGCCGTTCAAAATCAGAGTCAGTCATACGAAGAAAGTTTCTAATTTGTCCATCTTCAATACGTCCTGCTAACAAGTAATCTCTTCTCAAAGTATTTATTAGCTCAATCCCTCCATGTGTATTTATTTCTTTGAGGCTTGGTCGTACCCAATATTTATGCTTCCCTTTTTTTTTTGCTTAAAATAATAAACGCTGCGGCTGCTAGCATAATATCATTGTCGTTCGACAACATTTCGTCAACTAGTGGAGACAGCTAGTTGTCAACTGAAATGTTCCTCAAATTGTTGACAACTGATTTTAATTTGGTGTGTACAAAAGGGAAACAAAAGTTGGTGACTTTCTGAAGAATTGTAAACAGTTGCCAACACAGAAATTGTCAACAATTTCAGTGGAGACGCACCTTTAGACCAACAGTTCGTTGGTTTCCAAGGATTTGCACTAACAATGCAATTCTACCTTGATTTTTTTTACACTCTACAATTTGTTAATAAAAATTTTAATTTATAATAAAAATTAAATAGAAATTTTAAATTTAGATATTTCTGTCAACCGTAAATGTATTTCAGATTTATTTTGATTGTGGTTTAAAAAAATGAGAATGCAATATTTTTTAAATAGCAGAATACCGTTACTACGGTTAATAGGATTATATAGAAAAATAAAAAGAAAACCAGTAAAACAGCATAAAATTAAAAACGGAGCTATTATGTGGGTGTATCTAGCCATGATTGGTATTACAATATACGGATTAATTGATTACCAATTTTATTAAAACTAATTAATGTAGGTAGTAATTCTAGAAGTTCAGATTAAAACAGGCGTGAGTTAAGAAATATTGCGGTTGCTGAAATTAGTTAATGTCTATAATAAATGAATCACAATGCATCATTATTTCCACTCAAGGTCAATCTGTTTATTTACTTCATCTTGATAATAGTGAATTGTTTTTAGAAAAGCTATTATTGAGATTTCTATTTCAAAATCAATGTTGTATTCAATGCAGTAACTTAAGTATATTTTTGCTGTTTGAACAGTCTTTGTTTTCGTATTTCTATTGGATTGGAATTAAAAAGTGGTAAATACCTTTGAATTAAAGAAACACTATAACTTTGCATACCGTGGCTCATGTTGATACTTATATTTCAAAATTAGTTGCAATAGTACCGGAAGTGTTGGAACGTTCCAATTCAGTTTTACGGTTTTCATTCGCATGCTTTTTATAACGTTATGAAACTTACGCTCATACATATTGTTTTTTTTTAAACCATTACTTTAAAGTTGACTTACATATAAGCAAAGGCAGCATTATTCTAACTGATCCAACTTTTTATTACTTTGCGAATTGCACAAAAGGAAATTATTGTTTTAAAATTAAAAATTTTCAAAAGTATCGAACTTTTTATAATTTTTATAAATGACATTTACCCCTCAAATCCACCACCACCAAAAATCACTGGGCTCTAGACATTTAGGTGTTAAACACGTATGTTAACTTGGAATACAATCGCTTTTCCATTCTTTAGATTATTGCGGCCGAAAGAACATTACATTTATACCTCTTACTCCATACATTCCAGATCCCCATGAATTTTGAATCCAATCGCTTTTCTTGTTTTTAGATATCGTGCCCGAAAGATTCATGACAGACACACGCACGCACAAACGTGCGAACGCCCACGTGCTCCACACACCCATCCATTCGTCCTAAGCACTCCCACACTCACTCACACACAATCAAATGGTCACAAACGCCCATACGCGCGCGCGCCCACACACACACACACACACATACGCGCGCACGCACGCAGTCACACGCATACACTCACGCACATGCACAACACAGGAATTTTTCAAAACCCACTTTTCTGGAGTCATGGAACCTTAAAACAAATATTTCTGGTCTTTGCTCCATTCCGAATTTTCTGACAACTGTTCTGTTAGGTCTTGATGAGTAGTTTTTGGAGTACACTGTTTTATTTGAAGATCACGTATAAGAATGTAATTAGGAACAAACTACAGAGCACTCAATATAGTAAATAGCGCTTCTGATTGAAACCTTTCTAGAATTTCAATATTTGATGTAGATGTTGTACCCCACAGTTAAATGCTATAGATCCATGTGGGCTTGAATATCGTTTTGTAAAGCAAGAGCTTGAGCCTGTTGTTTATTCACAGTGCAGATTGTTGTCCAAACATCCAGTATAGCTGCTTTAGCTTGAGACCCAATTGCTTCCTCTTTGTAAAAAGGTTCCTTCTCCACGTCTATGAAGATGCATACCAAGATATTTGGCTTCGTCTCACTAGGACAATTGGTGGTTATTAAGGGAAATCGGGGGACAAGTTACTCTTCTGTTTGTGAAGGTTCCTTAGACCGGCTTAGTCTCATTTGCTCTGATGGGACGTTTGTTTAACCACTGTTCGATTTTATGGACATGATCTTTCAGAATTCTTGTAGCTAGATTGTTGTGCTTGTGTACTAAAATGACGGTATCGTTTGCATATGTTGCTGCTAGACTACCATCACTCGTTGGCAGATCATCCGTATACAAAAGGTACACCAGTACACTGCCCTTGGGTACTCAGGCTGCGACTCTGTGCATTGGTGTTAGTTTCCCATGATAATATACAGCGATCTGATAGGTAGGATTTAAGGATAAGAAAATACGGAAAGGGTAATGTTATTCGTAACTTGTATAAGAGCCCAAAATCCCAAACCTTGTCAAACGCTTGTGCTATGTCTTGAAAAACCTGCAGCACAATATTTGCTGTCTTCTAGATCTTGCCTAATTTTCCTGATTACTCGGTGGATTTGCTCTACTGTGGCGTGTTTCTACCTAAAACCAGATTAATGGCCCAGAATTAGTTGGTTCTGTGCGATAGTGGGTCGTAGTCTGTCGATAAGTAGTTTCTGGATGAATGTGATTACAACTATTTCTCATTGAGCTGGGAAATGTTAATTTTATACAGGCATTTGGTGTAACCGTTATTAACTTTCTTAATCTATGAGACATAGGTTGAAGTACATTTCCTGTAATCATGTCGTGTCCAGGTGACTTTTTTCGGTTTGTTTTCTTCGCAATAACATTTGTGATTTGTTTGATTGTACATTTCTTTAAGGGCAACTGCATTTGATAAGGTGTGTCCAGAAGTGCGTAGATTTCTTCTTCATTCTCATCTGTACGATTGGGTAGAGAAGGTTGAAAAGTATTTTCTAGGTGACTTGGAAAGAGATTTACTTTTTCGATACTGCTCTTAACCCATTGTCCGTCCTCTTTGCGTATGGGTGACTTGTAAATTTGGGAACGATATAACTTTTTAGCAGCATTCGCGAGAGAATACTCAGTGGCTTCAGTTGGTATTAAGTTTTTTAAGTAGTACTCGGTATGGACATTCTTATGCTCCTCTAGGAGTCTTTTTTTGATTTTTTTCAGTTCTTGTGTTGCCCTGTTTCTATGTTGCAAGCCATTTTCATTTCTGGTATAGCGTGACAGCAACATTCATGAATTACTTTAGTTAAATGCTATACAGCTTCGTCTTTTACCGTTTTCTATTTCAGGGATATATTTAAATCGAGATTATTATCTAGTAGTTCCCTAAATTGGACCCAATCAGTAGAAATGTAGTTTTTTTTGAGAATATTTGTGCATAGTGTGATTAGTACTTGGGAGAAATCCGAAGTAAGATTTTGCATTTATCTGACCCAGTAGTATGCATGGATCCGGTAATTTGTTCCTATCTGTCGGTCAGTAGGTGGGTTTCATTATTGAGGTGTGTTTCCAGTTATTCCCCTATTTGCTAAATACAATAGTCTACCTTTCGGAGTAATTAACCTCGACTCCTATTGGAAATGTTTGGCGTTATAGTCACCAGCTGCCAGGAAGCGGTTACCCAGAGTATCAACGAATTAATTGAATTCCTGTTTATTGATACAGTACCTGGGGGGACCGTATCCGGCCCCAACTGTAAGGGGCCCTAGCCAGTCTTCAATAACAGCACATGTTGCTTTTAGGTGCTCTTTTCTGTAGTCATTGAGCCCTTGGTATTTGATAAGAGTTTTTAATTATTATCGCAATTCCACCATAAGCGTTGGCGTGTGGGTTTTCTGTATTATAAGTCGTGTATTTAGGCATTCTAAAGAAGCCTCTATTTTTAAAATGTGTTTACGAGATTAACGTAATGTCAATGTTGTGATTAGTGATAAAGGCTTTAAGTTCACTGGAGTGTTGTTGTAGCCCTTGGAATTCCACAGTACAATCAATAAATACTTATTCATTTTGTAAGCAGAAGAAGATTATTCAGGTGTGGGAGTTTTTTTTTCTTCCAACGCCTTATAGATGGTTGTGTAGTTATCGCTGGTTTTAGGTTAAATTTTTACTTGTTCGAAACTCAGTACCTTAAAGTTCACTGTACCAATCGATAATTTTATGTTTTATACTGATGCATATGTAACGCTACCAAAATGACCGCCACTGAATTAACATAGTATCATTTCACACTAGCCAACGCGAATTGTTTAAAATAAGCATTCCACAAATAATTGTATCAAAATAATTTAGTCGATAAAATGTTAAAATGCAAATATTACACCCACACCCACATTAAAAATTATAAATTGAAGAGTTGGTAGTACGTAGGTTGAACCGTTCGAAGTTAAAATCATTGATTTTTCACACAAAGGTGCTCATATTAGATACCAATAGAAAAAGATTAACTTGAATATTACAAATTCAGCCACCTGTTGTAAGATATCTTGTATATAATGAATCAACCGTGTAAATGACACTTTTGTTAACTACAAAAGGCTTCTTCAATTAACACCAATAACGCTTAATTCATTTAAGTTCTAAAATTAATTCCTGTAACGTATTCTAAAATAATCTTGGACAGTAGAAAAATCTGGATCACTAGACCTGTGACAGGCATGTAACAAACCAAATACACCCATTTCACCACATACAATTAAAAAATACAGAACGCGTTTCAATAGATAAGATCATCAGCGGTCGACTAAGACGAACTAAAAAAATTTCTAATATATATATATATATATATATATATATATATATATATATATATATATATATATATATACAGTGCGTTCAATATAATCGGACGCACTCAATAACTCTTTTGTATTGCGTTTCACAAGAAAGTGTTTAAATAGTTTTTTATTCATTTACAAATACTCTATTAAGTGCTTGGTTTAGATAATTTTTTAAGCTTCCTGTTTGACCGGAAGCGCACATAATTTTATTTTTTTAAATCACACTGTATATAAATTTTTGCATTTTTGCATTGCTTATTTTTTTCTCAATACATACGTATAAAATTCTTATAGGGTTTTATAAAAAAAAATTAGAGAAAAATGCCATCGAAAGTTTTTCAATTTTATTATACCATCCAATAGATACCATCCTTCCGAAAGTTACATACGAAAAATTGAACAATCGCTTAGAATGCATGGAACATTACCAGGAGTAAATTATCAGAATTTAGAACAACAAAGAAATGTTTTGACCGAAGATATTGTAGTACAAATATTGGGTTATTTTAGAGTAAATCCACGGTCATCTATTAGACATGTAGCGCAAGAAGAAGGTGTATCAGTTGGTTCAATTCACAGGACATTAAAAAAATTCAAAATGCTGCCGTATAAAGTCGATTTGGTTCAACACTTGCGGCCTCAAGACTCTGATCGGAGATTAACTTTGATTGCATGGATAGTTGAGCAATGTGATTACAATCCATTATTTTTAGATCATATTTTATGGGCAGATGAATCCAAGTTTACAAATAATGGAGTTATTAATAAACAAAACAATCGTTATTGGTCTGACGAAAATCCTCATTGGTCAATGGAAACTAACCAACAAACGTATGGGGTACTAATGTTTGGTGCGGTTTAATTGGAAACCAATTACTAGGGCCTTATTTCTATGATGGTAATCTAAACGCCGATAGGTATCTTGAATTTTTAGATAACGTGCTACCAACAATGTTTGATGAGTTTCCTCTGCTTCTGCAACAACAATTGTATTTCCAGCAAGATGGAGCTCCAGCTCGCAACGCGTTGACAGTAAAAGTATATCGTAACCAAACGTTCAATGAACGATGGATAGCAACTAACGGCCCGGTAGAATGGCCTGCGAGATCACCGGATCTTACACCGTTAGACTTTTTCTTGTGGGGTCATTTAAAAACAGTGGTGTATGCCGATCCACCTTTAAATGTTATAGACTTAAAGAATAAAGTTACAGCTGCATGTGTTAATTTAACTACGCAGCAAATCAAAAAAGCAACTAACCATGAACTCAGGCGACGATTAGAAACATGTCTAGAACAGAACGGTGGCAACTTTGAACAATTTATTCGCTAATTATAACTGATTTTGTTTAATTTTTCTAATCATATAATAAAATTGAAAAACTTTCGATGGCATTTTTCTCTAATTTTGTTTTATAAAACCCTATAAGAATTTTATAGGTGTGTATTGAGAAAAAAATAAGCAATGCAAAAATATATATACAGTGTTATTTAAAAAATAAAATTATGTGCGCTTCCGGTCAAACCGGAAGCTTAAAAAATTATCTAAACCAAGCACTTAATAGAGTATTTGTAAATGAATAAAAAACTATTTAAACACTTTCTTGTGAAACGCAATACAACAAGAGTTATTGAGTGCGTCCGATTATATTGAACGCACTGTATATATATATATATATATATATATATATATATATATATATATATATATATATATATACCATCATTCGGTGCATATCTGGTGAAAGTGAAGTAGCCTAAAGATCCTTGATCGTCATTATTTATTAAAATTTGTTTGTTTTTCAAGATCTCTAAACTTTCATAGCAATCATGTTCGTAGTTATAATTAATATGTTGTATTAAAGATACCTTATCTGCTACATGGTTTTTATCAAACATATGTAGAGATAAATGTTGTCAGGTCGTTTAGTTTGCTCCATATATATTTGTTCACAATTGTTACAAGAGATTTCTTATCCAACTTGATACTTTGGATTGCCTAAAAGAGTTTGCAAACTTGTATCTGAAGTAGTAATTTAGATACTTTGTTTCTATTTGTTGTCTATCGCCACGTAATGTAGTTACATATAATTTTGGACTAAAAGAGGAAAATTAAGCAATCCATAAACCAAAAAATTAAAATCCACGAGTTTATGTTGCCTACACTGACTGGAGTTATTGATTATGGATCTTTTAGTTCTAGTTTCCGTACGATATATCTAGTTTAATACCATTTCTCGTTACCAGAGTTAATACTCTAGTAACGTTTCTTAATAGAAACGGAAGTTATCTGCCTCAATCTCATAGATAAATTTGATTGTCGGAAATTTAGACTTAAAGTTTCTACAAAGTGTTAGTATTAAGGATGGCAAACACATTATTCGCGTATCTAATCCAAACTATAAGAAAATAAGGTAAATCGCGTTGTAAATCTGTTTCCAATTTACCAATGAATAGATTGGTCATAGACGGAGATAATCTATTACCCATTGTCGTACCATCTTCTTTGAATAATGGATGGTTAATTTTGAAAAAGGTTTGTTTCATACACAACTCTGTTAATTTAAGTAATGTTTCTACTTCTGCATCGTCCAAAGGTTTTGTGGTAAAATTTGATCTAGTGGAAGGCCCAGAAACAATGAACAAACGTCAAATGATATTTTTATTAATAAATTTATACGAATTTGAAACACCAAAGTTAGGCTGTTATAATATAAGATGTACTAGATAGCAGATAAGTACGTGCGTTAATACCAGAAACAATGGGTCGTATAGTATACCGGGTTTATGAATCTTTGGCAACCTAAGAGGATTATCCACAACTCTTTTGCATTCTAATAAAACCTTTCTAGTTGAATTAGGAAGAGGATCTTTGGTAATGACTGAATAAGAATCTGAATCTAAGAGTCCCTTGACTGAAGTACAATGACCCTCATTGTTTAAAATGTCTGAAAGTGCCACATATGCGCGAACTCAAAATTGCGTAAATTTCAACATCATTTGTCTTTGATCATACATACAAATTTTTTTTGCAATATTTCGTTATTTATACAAATAAAAATATACATACATATTCTTCTTCTACACTTTAACACAATATATCATAAATTCATATTCTATACATTTACAGCAGTTTTTATAACTCACATTCCTTAAAATATAGTAGCCAAATACAGTAATATTCATTAATACCTTAACAAGGGTGTTACTAAAACATTATTGCTGATTCAAACTTAATACTCCCGACTTATAAATATTTATACCACATTTATATATTTTTTTACATAATACTCCATGCTTTACTAAACATTTGGGCGGCGTAGCAATTAGACCAACTTACATTATGTACACACAAACAAATTTCTCGTGCAAACTCACGTTCATACTTTATCAAAAATACGTACCACGCACATCACAAAACTGCATGTACCCAATGCGTCAAAGAATCTCACAAAGTGGGTTTACACTTTAGTCTATAAAACTAATACCGCTTTTAGTTAATTATAACATTTATAGTATGGTTTTATATTATGCAGAGATAATGTATTTACTTAACTTTAATCTCAAATATTTTATATGAAATAGCACACTCTCGTAATTAATCTCATAATTACAAACACGCATCATCTTTAGTTTTACTAATTAAATATGTATAGCTACCACAGCACTGCACTGATTGAACATATAGTTAAACATTTAACGTATAGTTAAAGCAAATTAAGTTAAGTTAAATTAAATTTGTTTCTAGATTATGGTGGTTTTCATCCACAGCATTTGTCTGTAGAGGGTGTATTACAATGTCATTTTCGAGAAGGTTTAATAATATTTAATCTATTAAATACCTAGCTCTTTTCCGGTACTAAAATAGAAAAATTTAAATTAAAAGTTTTATTTTTACGGACTATACATGACTGTTGTTGCTATGCAATCGTAAAATGTTTGTATAATTTAAACTATAGATTGTAAAACACTTATTTATAACCTGATTGAAGAAAATATGATTAACCAAACGCAAAATATACCCCATAAAGTATAATTTAAGCCAGAAAAAATACTTTTTTTTATGTAAAATCGGTGATCTGTTCCACCGTCCGTATGTACACGGACCGTGGATCTGTCCTACATAAGGATAAGGTGTTGAAGCGACGATTATCCTTACGAAGAGGTGGTCCAATGTAGATATCGTATTAGTTAATTATTATACATCATTAATGTATCCATGTTAATGCACATATTTTTAATTTTTTAGTGAAGACCGTTGAAAGGTTTTATATGAGGGCAGGGTGTTGTAGTGCTACATATATTAAAGTATCATTTAAGCCCAACAAAATGTTATATATTATTCATTTTTTAATAAAATCGGTTAAAAACCAATGATTAGGCGTTGCAATAGCGATTTGGCTATGTAGAGGAGTTAGATACAGAAACTTTAAAATATTATTGCATATTATTGATTTACACATATTAATGAATAATTTAAACCAAAAAAATTTGTTGGATATTTATTTTTTTTTAAATAAAGTACATGAAAATTCAAACAATGGTTTGACGTTGCAATGAAGATTTTCCGTTATTGAGGGGATGTTTCAATGTAAATAACGTTAAATATCATCATGTATCATTAATGTATCTGTATGAAAGTATAATTTGAGCCTAAATAATTTTGTTACATACTTTTCATTTTATAATAATGTTGGTGAAAACTCAACCACAATGATTAGAGATTGTAATGACGATTTGTTCCTATACAGGGTTTGATAGATATCCTAAAATATTATTTCATATATTAATGTACTCGTAATAAAGTGTAATTCAGGTAAAACAAAGCTGTCAAAGTAATAAATACAGGATGTGCCGCGAAGACCTTGCATTAGACTCATTGGTGAAACTACTGATATTTTAAAATTGAAAATTTATACTTTAATATTTTTGGCTATGCTGAATTCAATGAAAATATTTGTAACTTTATAGCACTTCCTGTTATACCGTAAGTAACCATCAACTTGCTTATTTTAAATACAACGTGGTATATTTTGGTTGAAATTCGTATTCTATATAAAATTCAGAACAAAGTTTTATGAGGATAACATATCTCAAAAATGAACTGTTTTTGAGCTATTTTAAATTTAGTGAATTTTTTACAAAAATCATATTCTCATATTATTTACGATATCTTATCTAATTGATGATCGTCATATTTTGACCAAACAATACCAATGTGTGACGAAACGTGGATAGGAAATGACTAGTAATTTATACAGGGTGTTGAAAATCGAGCGACCAATTGTAATAAATTCAAACATTAAAAACTTGCTTAATTTAAATGGAACACCCTGTATTTTATGGTGCTATGAGATTTATTATTTTATTTCCTTTCGATTTATATTTATATTTCCTATACCTAAATTGGGCCATTTTCAAGATGTTTCGGTCTTTTTGAATAAATGCATAAAACCTTATACTCAAATATAATAACATTTGTCACAAAGTGAAAAGTGGGCTGTCGAAATTCATTGTTACCCTTATTAATTCTTTATTGCTGTCAAAGCGGCGTAATTATGGAGACAAGTTATTTTGAAGTATCAAAGTGCTAATAAGTTCATAATTATTTTGAAAGTGGCACATTATACCAATGATGACTTTCTAAATTTGATCCACGGAGAGTATAATAGAATTGCTAGCCGAACATGTCGTGTATTTACAGAAAGATTTCTGGAAAAACCGAGGCCAACTTGACGTTAGGAAGTAAAATCGACAATACAATGTTTATTAATATAGGCGATAAAGGAAAAATCTGACCTTTAGGTTGTGGAACGAATGCTTGAACTTTAGTTAGTACAGTTTAAATTCCATCCTGGTAATTGCATCACAGCTACCAGTAGTCATTATCGAGCAGTCCCAGTTAAGAGCGCATCGTAGCAAAGTAAAAGTGAGACGAAAGGTACACTAACGGATATTCAACGAGTATGTAAAATAAACGAAGAGAATGATAGACGAGAACAAAAAGCAGAAAAGCTAAAAATAACGTAACATATATAATAGCAATTTATTCCTACAACGTTGTTTTACCTCTGTAGATCGAAGACGAGCTATATGTAATAATTTATCACAAACTGGTTAAATATACTTCTTTACGAACTGGTTAAATATACTTCTTGTAATTTAAATATCGTATTTTAAGCCAAAAAGAAAGATTCTAGTTATAACGAGATTAAAGAAAACCGAGCTAACTTACCATGTGTGTGTAAGTAACATTTTTTACATCCGCAATAATAGCGACTATATTACTTCACCAAATGAAAAAATATTTTTTTGAAAAATTCTCATCTAAGAATGGCGATTTACACACCGAAGAACAGCAACCAGAGAAACCACACCTTACGAACAAGGCATTCACAAAATTGTCTTATCAAATTTTTGGTTGTAATCAAAATGTTAAAACAGACGTATTTCAATAAAGCATGTTTAGTAATATGTAATTATTCAATGGTATCACCATCTAGTGGTGTTTTAGCAAACTAACAGATATCTATAAAATGTATGAATTTAAAGCTAATCAGAACCCATGTATAGATGGCGCTGGCAAGTTTATTTTAAGAACTTTTATAAAATAAGAAATGTGAATACGATAAAGGAATAATTCAATCCATTATGAACTAAAACGTACATAATAACCGCAGTAAATACAGAAAATTCAGATCATGAAGGTAGAGAAATAAGTAACGAGTAATCCTTAAATAACAATCCTAAATATCAAGTCACAGATACCTATTTAGTCTTGTTCTTTTCCAAACAGTAATAAGAGAAAATTATAAAATCGATCCGATAAGATATCGATTTTTGCACGTTACATAGTTTCCGGGAAAAGGCTGAAAAATGAAGAATAGGCGTTTTGCCTAAAATCCGGTCTTTAGTAATAAAGTTGGCCATAAGAAAATACAAAGTTTATCACTAGATATGCGTATTTGACGAAAAATATATTTCCGATTTAAAAATTATTGAGATGTGAACCCAGTTAGAGTGGATTAAAAAAATGCAACATTAAAGTTTTACAAATATTTCAAAATCTAAAAAGCGGTTTCACAAGCACCAATAAACTTCTAACACAGTTGTCTAAAACTTACCCCATTTATGCGTCTTTCTATTTAATATGATTTCATAATTCCAACATTGCGGTAACATAGGGTTTTCAATATATAAATTTATATTCAAACCTTAGGATTACAATTACCTACTTATGCAAAAAAATGTTAATGGCAAGAAAAGAATGAGTGTTTAAAAAGAAAATTAGGTTCAAGTAAAACTTTTAAAAATGATGTCATTGTCATCAACATAATTCTAATTCCAAACAACCCAAGCGTTTCATGTTTTTAGATTTTTACCTTGTTTCATTCATTTGATAATCAGAACGTTCTTTATATCTAATGTAACACATTATGTATACATAACTAAGTATTTGTGTGAAAAGAATTAAGAATTGAAGAAAGTTGTTGCGATGAAGGTTAAGTTCCAATTTTATTACATTTACATTCTTTACTTCTTGAAAAACTAAACTTAATCCTACTATTATAATTTAATATAAATCAGGCTTACTTATATTACAGTTATAATTTTTAAATCCTTAATTATTAGGGAGGTGCTGCGGTTTGCATAAAAATGTTTTAATTATATAGAGCAATTGCATATTTTCTTAATAACCTTAAATAATACTTTAAATATTTATTTATTTATGTGAAATTGAGTGTAGTAGCTTTTTTTTAAATTAAACATTATAAAACAATTCATTAATAACTAATATTAATAAAAACTACTAGTTGAAGGACATTTATTAACAATAATATGTTATACTTCTATCATTGTACCGTGAACGCATTTGGATATTATGACTATTGTTATTAATCAAGAAAGTATTGCCACATATTCCAACTATAATTTATTGTAATTTATATTTATGTCTAATGACATTTCTAAATGGCTAAGTTACATATAAATAAATAACACACATAATATATTAACATAGCACACATTAATAAACAGTTGGTAGGGGCAACTGTACCCAATAATTGAAACATCTAGGATTACACCCTAAACCGTAAATACACTCTAATAATATCAAAAATTCACTTTATATTCAGTGCCGTATTCTCTATGATTGTGTTTCTGACTGTATGGATGTTGAACTAAGGTCGGTCACCGGTCGATTCTTAATAATCTATATAATAAGCCATATAGGCCGTTAAGGCCTGTGCCTCGTTGTGTTATCTTCCTCCATTGTTTCCGTTCTATTGCTTGTTCTGCCAGTTTGACACGTCTATTATTTCTTGGTCTTGTCGTACCTGATCGAACCATCTAGTTTTCGGACGTCCTTTCCTTCTCGAGTCATCGATTACTGGGTTTATTAGATTTCTTGGTATCCTCTCTTCTGTCATACGTTGTAAGTGTCCCAACCATCTTAACCTCTGTGCTTTAGCTATTCCTATAATGCCTGTTTTTTGTAGGTCTTCCAGTACCACACGGTTTGTTCTTCTTCTCCAAGTCACTGTTTTTTCCCCTCGTAATATTTTTCTTATAACCTTCCTTTCTCATCTTGCTAATTTTTCTTGGTCGTTTTTGTATAGCATCCACACTTCACTACTGTTGGTCTAATGATTGTTTTGTATATTCGCGACACTGCTCTAGATTTTAATACTTTGTTTAACGCACCTATACATTTACTTCCATTTGTTAATCGTGTTGTTATTTCTTTTGCGTTATTATTGTCCGCTGTTATTGTCACCTCTAGGTACCTGAATTCTTGTACTTTTTCAAATATATATTCTCTGTTATCCTGGCGTTTCATTTTTATGTTTCTTTCTTCGTTTACTTCTTTGTTCATGAGCATGTATTTTATTTTGTGTTCATTTATGGTTAGTACCATTGCTTGGCTGCTTTTTCTAAGTTAATACGTATTTGTTCTTGTTAGTATGGCGAGGTCGTCCACGTAGGCAATGCACTGATGGTTTTCATTTTTGGTGGTTCCTTGTCTATTTAACTTGCTAGTTCTTATTATTTTTTCAAGTAACAGGTTGAACAATAGTGAGGAGATGGGGTTCTCTTGCCTAAGTCCTTTGTTTGTTTCGAAACTGTCTGAAAGGTTTCCTCGCATTTGAACCTGGCTGTTCTTGGTTTGTAGTGTTATTTAAGTCAGCCATAATAGTTTATCTGTATTTTGAAATCTTGCTTAATAACAAGAAAACTACGGTGATGTGAGACGGGTAAAAATAAATAAATTTAAATAACTACGGTGCTGTGAGCCAAAGTTCAAAAATTTACCGTAGAATGAAAGTGAAGTTCTCTAATAAAGTGGCTCTGTTTAAAATTTGAAATAAAACCAAATTTAGAGAATTTTAAAAAGCGAAGTGTAGTGGAAGGCTGAAAGGGAGATATATAATTCATGGGAAATAATAATTATAGAGGAAACAATCAAATAAAGTAAGATTAATTGAATTTTTCAAGTTTAAAATACCTAACATAATAATTGTAAAATATACAAACTCAGATAAAGGCCAAGGTCCGATGGTTAGACCAGCCTGCGGCCTTTTACGCAGTTTGAAAAGATAAAATAAATATTAATATAAATTTACATATTATACTCACATTTTAGAATTTAAAGGCCAGGTGTTAATTTTATTCAACATGAAAGAATTAACTTTAAGACATTATGGGTCAATTATTGTTAATGGAAGGAAAAATAGATGAGATCAACAGGAATATGAACCGACAAAAAGGAAGAATAAAAGAACCATAATAGCCAAGCAGAAAGAGAATAGAAAAACTAGAAGCTAAACTAAAGAAAAGTTACTTAATAATTTTCGGTATCTCAAAGGACAACGAAAACTTAGTAACCTCAAAGAGAAATTTCTAAATGACATAGTAAGACGAATGAGGATACAAATGAACGATAATGAAATAGATTTCATAAACAGATTAGGAAATCCCGAAGAGAACGAGAACAAACCAATAAAGGTCGGAATCACAACAAAGATAAGGAAGCAGGAAATATTACGAAACTTGAACAAACTAACAGGAACAAAACAAGGAGTAAGCGATGATCTAGATAACAAGACGAGAGAGATAAGAAAAAAATTAACCCCGCACATGATGGAAGCAAGAATTATAAGAGATAAACTGATCGGGGAAGAGTGGGAAATGGAAGGAATAGATAAAGAAAACTCAATAGTAAGCGAAACCGCAGCATTAACAGAAACAGAAGAAAACAAGAAAAGAAGCAGGTCTGCAGATGAAGAAGAAACAAACTCCCCCAAAAGAGCTATACCGAAGAATAAAAATTGGACTCAGACAATGCTAGCTCCGCGGAGAAAAGATATATAACAGAAAGAGGAATATGAGGTAAATAAAACGTTCAGAAACATAACAAAAACCGGACGACAATGCATTCCAAAAAACTAACAAGAATTAAAAGCCGGACGGAATACTTTATGTCGGAAAGCAATGAAAATGGACAAATATCCATAAACAAGTTGATATATGGAATAAAGAGATAAAGGAAATGGGAATGGAAATTAATACAGTAAAGACAAATACAATGGTTATTGGGAAAGAAAACGAAGAAATAGCAAATACAAAAATAAATTGCAATGGACATACACTCAAAAGAAGTTTTGACTATAGAGTATTTAGGTACCATCATAACAAATGATGGAAAATTGGAAACAGAAATTTCACATAAAATGAATAAAGCAACCAAAACCTACTATACAACAAACAAAACAATTTGAGGAAAAAAGGAAATCAACAAAGAAACAGAAAATAGTTTATAATACGCTAGTCATACCAACATTGGATAAATGGAGAATAGAAAGAGTCTATGAGGAAACCAAACAGGAAAAATCGAAAACAATTTGATAAAGAAACAGTTGAATTGGTTTGGCATATAGTACGAATGAATAGAGAGAGGAAAACAAAACAATACATAGAAGCAAAAAGTAGCATAAAGAGAAAAAATGGCATACCAAGGAAAAATTGGGAAAAGATAATAGAAGAACTACGAAACATGGCGCAGGACAGACAGAAATGGAAGAATTGTCTAAACTCTCAATACCCGACGCCCTAACAAGCAAAAGGGAAAATGAAGAAAGAAAAGAATTTTTGCATTATTTTGCACAACTGACTCTGTAGTTCCGGCATTCTGTTTTGTCCCTATTTTTTGTGTATTGGTGCGCTTATGGTTTCGGACCATCCCTTTGGGATTTTTTCTTTTTGCCATGTTCCTTTTATTAGGTTACATATGTTGCTGATTACCAGTTCTATCCTATGTTTTATTAGTTCCACTACTATTACATATTCGCCTGCTGCTTTATTGTTGCTTAATTTATGTATTACTCTTGTTATTTCTTCGCTCATGGGTGGGTCGTTTTCTTCTAGTTCTTCTTGCACTTCTGGTTCCTCGTCTGTTTCTTCATACTCCTCCCTGTTAGTATTTAATTCTTCTGTAAAGTGTTCTTTCCACCACCCTGCTATTTTCTTTGGGTCCTCTATCAAATTTCCTTTTTTATCTCATGTCATGTGCGTTATTCTTTTTTTGATTTTCTTTACGTTAGTGTAAAAAGTTGTACTAGCTTTACTTTTGTAGTTTTCTTCTATTTCCTTTATTTGTCTTATCAAGAGCTGTTTTTTTTTATTTCTACATTTCTGCTTTGCAATGTTCCTTTTCTCTGTGTATTCTATTTTTGCTTGTTCTGTGTTAGTTTGTATCATTTTTTGCTTGGATTTTTTTTATTTTCTTGCTTTTGTATTTTCTTCTAAGGTTTTTTCTGCTGCTTCAGTTATCGTTTGTTTTAGCGTTTCCCAGTATTTATTAAATCCTTTTTTTCCAGGTTCTGTAGTTTCAAGTTTATCTTTCTTATGTATTCCGTTTGTGTTGTTCCTGCTTTTAATTTAGCGTGGTTCAGTCTCTTGTCTTTGTATTTTTTGCTGCTGTGCGTGATTTTTTTTTGTTTTTATTTTTACCAAGAAGTGGTCCTAATAATTGTGTGCTCCTTTACACGATCGCATGTCTGTAATAGTGTCAACGTGTTGTTCCTCTATTAGTACGTAATCGATCTGATTTATGGTTTCCCGTTTGGTGATATCCAGTTATCTTTGCGTATGTCTTTGTGCTGAAATTGCGTGCGTGCAATTCTCATGTTTTTTTTCAATTCAGAATCCAATGATTCTTTCACCGTTGTCGTTTGTGGTTGTATGTAGGCTTTGGTTTCCTATTGTTGGTATATACGTCGTTTCTCTTCCTATTTTCGCGTTTGCATCTCTCATATTATTTTGATGTCGTGTTTGGGTATTTTTTCATATACCAGTTCCAGGATTTCATAAAATTTGTCCTTTTCCTCCTCTTCTTTTTATTCTGTTGGTGCATGTATATTTAGTAGGCTAATTTTCCTGTATTTTCCTCTTATCCTCAGGTAACACATTCTTTAGTTTATGGGTTTAAAATTGATTACCTTGGTTTTAATTCTTTCATTTGTTATAAAACCTGTCCCTAGTATTCAGTTTTCATCCCCGCTATGAAAAAATGTATATTCTCCTATATCCTTAATCTAATTTTCTTTTTGTTTTGACTCTTGTATTGCTACTATATCTATCACATATCTTTTTAGTTCCCTTAGTAATTGTTTTATTTTCCATTCGGTGTAAGTACTTCTAGCGTTCCATGTGCCCATTGTTATTTTATCTGTTCGTTATTCTTTGTCGTTATTTTTCCCATTTAAAATTTTTGCTTTTGCTTCCTTACTCGTGTGCCTTTTCCTTTGTCTTGTTGTTATAGAGTTAAAGCTGCTTGTTAAGTAGTGTTGTGCTAGCGGTTTTTTGACTCGTCACCTCTCTTGATAGGTTGTTCCTATCTTTTTTGTTTTGCTTTTATTAATCCGGTATCTTTCTCCCATTTGTATGTGACTCCATTGAAGGTTAACTATTTGTAGTCTATTTTCACCATATTTCCTTTATTTTTTTCTTCTTGTGCTATTTCTCTAATTTTGTATTTGATGTTTCTTTCTTCTAGTGTTAGGTCGTTTTCGATAAAAATTTCATTGTTTCTTAATTTATGTTTGTTCTCCATTATTCGTTGTTTGTTTGTTCTCCCAGTTGTCCATTTATACCATTATCTATTTTCCTTTTTGTCCTATTGCGTATGCTGTCTTTATTGTTGTATTTTGTTCTTCCTTTACGAATACCTCCACGTTGTTTTTTTATGTTTTCTTCTGTTTTTAGTCCTGTTATGACAAAGCTGTTCTTTTTACTCTTCTTTTCCATTGCTTCCAATCTGTCTTCCACCTTTTCAATTTTATCTAGTAGTTGTTTCTGCATATTTCCTCATTTTTCTTCCTTTTGTTTGGTTTCTTCTCTTAGGTTGTGAAACTCCGCCATCATGTTTGTATTCATTCCCTCTACTAGTTTTTTCATTTCTTCCATTTCTGTATTTCTTATGTTCTGGGGGCCACTGTTTTCTTATAATCCTTCCATATGATTTTGTATTCTTATTGGTTGGTTCTTCTTTCTGGTGTCCGGGCAGTCTTTCTGCTTCTTACAGGTATGTGGCTTGTGTTTTCGTTGTCCTTTTCAGGTGTTTCTCATTCTCTTTTATTTTGGTCCTCTGTTATTTGGACTGTTTCTACTTCGTTTCCCTTTCCACAGGTTTTTGATCGTTGTTTATGGTTTTTGTTCATAATTTGTATTTCCTTTCTTGTATGGAAGCCGTCGTCGGTACTTTACCCACAGCTTTGTTTACGTCGGTGGATTGTACTTTAGACACTACCTCTCTTATCTGTTTGTCCTTGTTTACGTGCTTTAACCTCCCAGTGTTATTTGTATTACTAATTAATAGCTGTTTGCCCAAAACCCGTTGAATTTAGTATTGTTTTGTACTCACTCGCTTTATTTACGTTTTCTGCTACTTTTCAATAATAATAGGGATTAGATCATATAATTTGGGGCCGATTTTGCACCACACATATTGATTTTTACCCTCATAACTTATGGCAAAGATATCCTAATTAAATTTCTCGAAAATTTTGGAACGTTTTTGTCTACAAAAAAAAAAAAGATAATTTTAGTTTATTTTAACTAAAACTAGCAAATTTTGTTTCATTCAAAAGAGCTTTCTCTTCTACATTAATTGCGCTATAAACTATTCTTTTGTACTTCTCTTAGTGGTCGATGTAGGACTTCCAAAAATCTATGATTTTGGAGGTTTTTCTTGAAATTTTCAATTAGAACGGTGGTATATTTACACATTATCAAAACGTGGACTAAACACTAATTAATTATGTAAAAACCGCAATCTCCACCTTTTTCAAACTAAAGACTAAATAAAAGCTTACTGGTCAGCAGATAATCAACAATGGATGCTTCAATTTGATCATCAGCGTAGTGGTGTAGAGCGTGTCCCATTTTTTATGGTTTATCTAGGGTATCTCGGCTATGAGGGATATGGTTTTTGTAATACTGTGCCCCTTTTTTGTCAAACGAACGACGGCGTTTTCATACTTCGTTTTTGAGATATAGGACAATATTTTCAGAAAAATACGGATTTTTCAGTTATTGTATAAAGATAGATACACAGCATTATATATTTGCGAAACACTTCAAAACAGACACATTGAATGAGCTGAAAATATATAGGGTGCCGATTAAAAAAAAGATTGGTTGATATCAAAAAGTATAAAACATATTTTAAAACTAATTTCACTGTCGATGCCAATTTTTACCTTCTCGATAGATTTTAACACGGTAAAGATAGCGGAGAATTGAATAGACTTCTCCTATATATCAAAAACGCGGTTGGCCATGGCAATTAGGAAACCGCCAGCTCAGTATTGCGGAAACCTGATCAGGATAACTCTACCTTGACTAATAACCGAAAAACCCTGGTATACCATCAAAAAATGTACTTACCGTACACGTTTAATTCGGGATTGTAAGGAATAAAATTGTTGGTCAATTTATAAGCATTTAAGTTTTTTGTTCTTCTCGAATGGCCTACTTCGATTTTGCTATTAATTTTTTCAATTTTCCCCTATTTCCGTTATTTTAAAAGGTATCCAAAAGGTAAAAATTGGTGGAAATAAAATAAAATACACCTGTCGACCGCTGATGATTATAGCTTAGATATTAAAACGCATTAATTTTGTGCAGTGCGTGGGTATACTTTGTATGTAAAAATTGGTATCGATAGAACCTTTAAGGCAAATTTCGACGGTGTATTTATTTTAAAATATACGTCATACTTTTCAGGTATCAACAAAACTTATTTTTTTAACGGAACCCCTATATATTTTCAGCTTATTGAATGTGCCTGTTTTAAAGATGTTCGCAAATATATAATACTTGGTATCTATCGTTTTAAACAGCTGAAAAATCCGTATTTCTCTGAATACATTGTAACTTTTATCAAGCTGATCAAAGACGGACTAGATCTCAAAAATGAAGTAGGCTATGACAATTAAGAAACGACATCGTTCGTTTGACAAGAAAATGGCACAGTATTGCGAAAACCGTATCTCATTCACTTATAACCGAAATACCATGAAAACTATAAGAAATGGGATATACCGTATACTACTATTATGATGACCAGTAAAAGATATTATACAGGATGGGTGTCTACTTATCTATTAGAGATCTCAAAACCAATTTTTGTGTGGTAATACACGATCATTGGATGTACATTCCAAAAATATTTAGGTATATACAGGGTGATTGACAAAAACCCTGTATATTTAACATTTTTGGATTCACTGTCAGATATCGTCGCATTAGTACCAAAATAGAGTTAACTTTGGAACCACGTTGCGAGCGTTATCACCACGATTTTGTAAATCTGTTTACACCAACAACTATTAATAATAGTCTACTAACAAACAAACTGGGAAATTTTTCGAAACTATTTCGAAACTATACAAAATGATTAACGTACACGAAATGTAATTTTTCTCAATTTTTTCAAATGCAACACCTATATTTTTGCACATTTCGATTCCCCGTGAAAAGTAGATACTAATTGATAATAAGTTTCATAGCCATAAGACGCACCATTCTTGAGATGTTGACGCGTTTACGTAATAATATTCTAAAATACAAATTTACTACGACAATAGAATTCAACAAAACAAATCAAGTAGGCTAGCCGCTCGTAATAAAGAGGAACAATTGTATGTATTGTTTTGACGTTTGTATAATCATTAAAATATTGTTCCATTAGTTTGTGTATTTTTGGATTGTCGTTTTGTCAATCTTTGTATAAAATGAATTTTCCCAAAGAAGAAATGGTCGATATGATCTTTACTCACGGCGAAGCTCAAAGAAATGGTTTGCTGGCTACCCGTTTGTACTGTAAGAAATTGAGTTTCAAGTTGTCGCATCTCTTATAGAAAAGCCTCAAATTAGTACCAGAGAGCTAAGTACACACCTACACCTAAATAGAAATATAGTTCGCAGCTTTATTAAAAAAAAAATAAATTGCATCCTTATCATATCGAGCAACATCAAGCTTTAAGTGAAATAGATTTTCAAAATCGCGAATCTTTCACACGTAACTATCATCACTATTCAGATACTAATCCACACATCTTAAGAGTTATTGATCACCAGCATCGATGGTTAGTTAATGTGTAGGGTAGTATAATCAATTTTAATGTGGTTGGTCCTTTTTTATTTGATGGGAGTCTTACTGGAGAAAGTTTTCGGAAAATGATTTACCGGAGCTATACGAAAATATCGAGGTAGATAATATTCCTGGGATGTGGTTTCAACTGGATGGCGCCCCTCCACACTATACAATCAACGTTAGGCAATATCTTGATTTCTTCCTTTGGGGCTACGTTAAAGAAAAAGTTTACCAACATCCTGCCACCACAAGCGAAGATATGAAAAATAGAATTAGAGCTGAGTTTCAATCTATTTCGCATCTAATGCGAGTGAATCTTTCGTTTACCGAGCGAATTGCGAAGTGTTTAGCTAGGCGTGGTCAGCATTTTGAACATTTAATTTGAATTTATGGTTTTATTCGTTAATGTTTACTTGTTCGACTTATTTTTGGGTGTAGAGGATTATTTTATTGTTTAGTTATTAATTAAATTTTCCTATCAGTTAAAGAATTTATTTGCCATTCGCATCTCAAGAAAGGTCCGTCTTATGGCTATGGAACCTATTACCAATTAGTATCCAATTTTTACGGGGAATCGAAATGTGAAAAAAAAATATTGGGTGTTGCATTTGAAAAATTATATTTCGCGTAAGTTAATCATTCTGTATAGTTTTACATGTTTTCGAAAAATTTCCCAGTTTGTTTGTTAGTAGACTATTATTAATAGTCGGTGGTATAAACAGATCTAAATCGTGGTGATGACGCTCGCATCGTGGTTCCAAAGTTAACTCTATTTTGGTACTAAAGTGACGATATCTGCAGAACGGTTAGTAATACAGACACAAATTTCTATACTTTTATTCTAAATGTAACAGTGAATCCAAAAATATACAGGGTGTTCCATTAAAAAAAACACAGGTTTGGGTTGGCATATTTTGCCAATCACCCTGTATATACCTAAATATTCTTAGAATGTAGGTCCAATGATCGTGTATTACCACACCAAAATTGGTTTTGATATCTCTAATAGTTCAGGAAAAAATCCTCCGTCCACGCAGTAGACACCCACCCTGTATAAGTTTAAACTCCCGCCACTAATAAATAAAATTAGTACTCGTGTTAGAACGGGGTGTTTGTAAAAAACAAATTGGACAACGTTTTGACGTTTACAACATTAATAACTATTTTTTAAATTTGTTTTTATTGTTGGTGCCGATTGATTTTTGTTGTTATTATTTTCTAATTACTATTTTTGTTTTAATTTAATTGTTGTTGGATAAATTGTAAACTGGTACAACTGATTGCAAAGTAAGCTTTTCTTGACAGTATTTTTGTAAATATTTTTAGTTTAAAAAAGATACAGATTTGCGGTCTTCACTAAATAATTTTGTATTTAATCGTCTTACTCCCCTACATTGAAAAATTTCAAGAAAAACCGCAAAAATTATGCACATTTTTACAGAACACCCCTATCGACGACTAAGAGAAGCTCTTTTCAACGAGACTAAGTTTGTTAGTTTTGGTTAAAGTAAACTGAAGTTACTTATTATTCTGTTAAAAAGAAGTTTACGCTTTCCCCACCACTTTATTTCAAAAGCTAAACTAATGAGTTTTAGACAAAAAATATTCCAATATTTTCAAGAAATTTAATACGGGTACTTTGTCCGCCTTAACTTGACATCTTTGATTGAAAAATTGATTTTATACTTTAATGTATCTATTACGCCCCTAGCGGTCATCCTACAAACTGGAAAATCATGTACAGTTTCTTCTTATGTGCAGTTTTGTTTTCATTTTTCTGACAGCTCTGCGACAATCTGTACGAAGGTACAGCCGCTGCCCTACCTTAGTAGGGCATCCAGTACAACCATAAAAATAATTTCGTACTCTTCTATTTCGCACTTGTGTTACAAGTAACAGTTGTATATGGTAAGAAGACGCGTATACAGAGAAGAGATTCTAATGTTGCAAAGTGTGGAATAGATGGTAGTTCGGAGGTACCAAGTCTGAATACAGTGTGCAGCCTAGTATTATCCTGGTGAAAGATCACTCCTTACTACGATTACCTTGATTTTGGGCGGTTTTACTAACCATTTTGTTGCGTTTCTACAATATATTGCTCATAAAAATACAGTCCGTAAAACTTTTGCGTGAGGTAATATAACATCAAGGCGTCTTAGGAATTTCACGAGTGGACAATAGTTGATTATTTATAAACAGCACCTTGACTTGGTCATTATCAACTGATGATAGCCTATTGCAACTTTGTATGTTTTCAATCTTCTGAATTTCACAAACTATTCGTGCTCTGTTAGTTCACTAAATGAAGGTCTCGGTAAACTGCACATACCTTTTACGTGGCACTTGTACCTTCTCCATGTTTACTCTATCAAACAGACACAACGCTAATGTCAAAGATTGATAACATGTCATTCAGTAGTATTTTATAGACCACGCGGTTAAGCTGTAAATAGCAGAAACAGTTTCTTTTTAAATTAATGTAAATCAGATTTAAATCAATGTGATTACGTTAGCTAAATTAAATTATGTATAAAGCATATAGAACGTTTAGAATTAGATTCACAACCTTTCTTAGTGTTTCACATTTTAAGATAATGTTTAAATTAACCATCGCGTGTTATGATTAATGTAAGTAACCCGCTTTTAGTGAATTTGGGTAGTTATTTCTTGAATACCGACGATGGTACCTAGATTTTTGAGAAGTAAATATATGGTTAAATTAATCTAGATTTAGTGTATATTATTCAAGTTCTTTTTACAGTGTACATAGATGGGTTGAAGAATCGTGGTGATATTTTGTAAAATGGCGAGATTGAAAATTGAGATAAATGCAAGTAGTCGCGAGGCTTTATGAAAATGTATTATAAGAGGCATTTTAATCTATAACCTAAATTACTTTTTAATGTGCAAAAGGTTGAAGTTACACTGAGAAAAACGTTGAAAAAAAGACACTTATGAACATAGGTAACTTTGATTATACGAATTAAACGTTAAGGTAATAAAATTGAGTTTATCATCGGATCAAATTAAAAAATTTAATACCGAACTATGAAAAGTTTGAAACAATAAATGGTCTAGCAAGCATAGAAATCATAAGATCAACACATTAAGCTCTAAAAAATGAAAATTTTGACAAAATTGTTTGTACATTTTGTGAAAAATACCAAAAACCTTTTTGGTATTTTGTTGAATAAACCTTTTTTATGTCATGCTATTTTAAAGTCAGATTAACTTCGATTTGGTTCCTAATGACTTAATCAGTGCCAATACTGACGTAAGTTACTTAACTAGTAAGCTACCATTTGAGGTAAATTTGGCAGAATATGCTGCGGAAGATTTTGCCTTATTTCTCATTGATTTTTCACGGACCGCCTGTAATTTCGTACGAAAACCTACGTTAGTATATATTAAAATATTCTGAATGTGACTAACGAAAATAAACGTAATTGACTTGTCTGTAAAATAAATTTAGTGAGTGCAAAAGCCTTTAAATGTGAAAATATCTTTACGTGTGGGTGATTATCGACAAGTTTGCCTTGATAATTTTTTATTCTTCACACTATGGTATGAAATCAGCTGAAGCAGATTAAAGGTAAATGGGTATGTGATGGAAGCACCTTTTACGTTTTCGAAGACAAATGTAAACTCCGCGTATTTGGATATTATGTAACAAAACTCAAAGAACAAGCCTGTTATAATTACTATAATGGCTTGTTCTTTGCGTTTTCGTATTTTATAAATTTAGTTGACATTCATATTTGCGTTTTCGTATTTTATAAAATTTGTTGACATTAGCATTTCAAATATTTTTTAACACTTTTTTAGTTTTGCCGAGGAGAGTAGCTGCAATTGCTATTGAAACGTTTAAATCTGGTAAAATTTGCTTTTCAATATATTTTACCCAAGAGATGGGTATTTTACGTTAACTATTGGTGATTAGCATACTTATCTTTTTTTCTTTATTTATCTTTTATATAAAGTTAAACGTTTCGATAACAATTACAGTTATCGTCCTTAGTAACTGGTAATATCTTTAATTACTTGAGATATTAAATTAAAAAATATTAGAAGCTGTAATTGTTATCGAAACCTTAAATTTATATAAAAGATAAATAAAGAAAATACACGCTTTAATTGCCCAAAATATTTTTATTATGTGTGATAACTATTGGTGAGAAACAGGGGTCCTTGCATGTATTTATCCGTAATCCAAAAACAAACAAACCTCGAAGTTTCACCGACAAATCAGAAGGTTATTCAATGAATGTTCTTAATATTTACAAATAAACTTAGTAATACTTTCCACCTTAATTTTTTTTGTTAATTCCACAAAATTCAGTCTGTTTAGTATCAATATGATAGCTAAGATTCGAATGGCTTCTTACCTGGGGCTGGTCCAACCATAGTCATTCAGGGGCCCGCTATTCTGTCAGTAAATAGATGGGAGGGGGGGGGGCACACTTGAAGGGTAATGGTGGATAGATGTCTTACAGTATAGTGAAAAGGTACGTGTCTGGTCCATTTATACTCAAAGTAAATTTCTGACGTAAGGTAGGTAATTGAAATAAGAAAAGCGCATACTGCGTAGGTCAGAAAAGCAAAAGTTATCTCAAAGTAACTCGTTGCCAGTAATTTCTCATTCTAAACAATGAAGCAGTTGTACTTCTTACTTAATTTGATTATCACTGAGTATACTGTTGTAGAAATTACCCACATTGTTTTACTTTACAAATGAGTAAACTTCACTTGACATGTTTAATAGGAGGTGTTATATAGTGATATATTACGTTGTAAGTGAGTGAAATAAGCCATTTTACGCAAATAAGATTTTAACGCACGAGCATAAGAGAGTGGCAATTTTTAAAAGCGTTCAATCGCATTTTATACGTGTTATATACGACGTTTCACCTTCAAGTACTACATTTTGTAAAACCACAATCAAGAACAATATAATTTCACACAAGAATGACTCTGATAATGCTGTTATGCTGAATAATACAATAACATTTATAGGTAATAACGTTACAAGTGAATAATAGCTAATTCTCCAACCACTTTTACACTTATAGTTAGTCATTTATCTGCAGTTCGCCTCTTATTTGGTAACCCCTCATATCAAACATTTCTATTTTATACAAAATGAGTATTATTCTACTTTTTATCCAATAAAACGTTTACCGTTTAATTAATATTCATTGGATTTTCCTCCTATAAATTTAATTCAAATGTGACAGATGGTGTTTAAATAACGTGAAGATAGATAGCGTCACCAGCGACGGCAAGTATCGATTAAAATTCTGTTCATAGAAGATACTCACTCAAAACATTTAAATAACCTTACACTTGTTTAAAATGAAAATAAAAAGCTAATTTGTATTAAATATCAATACCTGCTTATGACTGAAAACGTTTATGAACATCAATCTCACGATGCTGATGTTTGGTCAAGGTCAAATTATTTTTTGTACTAGACAAAAGAAGAATGCCGAAATCAGTCACCTTTGTGCGAAGTACTATTATAATATAGCGCCTTATTTAGGTGATTGGAGAAAAAAATCTGTTTATTATTTTATGTTCTAACTTTGACCAATTTTTACAAGCTGAAAGTAATTTTCATTTAAGTGGTAGTACAATTTTCACATAATTAGTCTTATTGTCAACAATTGTGTTGTATAATGAAATTTGACTTACTCACTGTTTGAACTAGAGTTCGGGCGCCAATATGTATTTTAATGTACTATTATCATTGGATATTTAAATAAATAAAATCGTTAGGAAACTTACAAACCTGAATGTGGTTTATATTCAAGTATCCCATAACATTTTTTATTATTACATTTTGTGATAAGAAATGTGAAAATCATCTACATCGTAAAAACCCTGATGTGTACAAATTTTTAACATTTTAATTGGTACAGTTTTCAATTGTTCTATACCAGGTGTTCATTTCAAAAATGGACCGATTAAAAAAAAAATAAACGCCAAAATAAGGTAATCAAGAGGACCTTTCAAATCACTCGGTACCTATTACCATTTAAGATTTTGAAGGGGTAACTCCTGGGGGCGGAGATAAAAGGAGATGAAGCAATTTTTAGTTAAAAAATTGTCCCCTTCAATAATCCTTTTTTACGTATTTCAGCGATTTTTTAAACAATCTTCACATCTCGAGAAATCCGAGGTGGGAAGTTTTCAAATGAACACTCTGTATAGTTTTTTCTTAATTATTCTCTTATACTCAGAGACTTATTAAATATTACATTTAATTTTTTCTATTTTGTTCCAAACGGTGGCCGAGAACATCAACTGTAGTAGTCATTATCTCTGCGTACTTCCATGTATCCACTGTGTCCGCGGATGGAGTCCCCAAGGGGAAAAAATCTTTATTGTTATTTTACGACCAAAAGTCATTCTTTATGAAAAGTTCTACTTGCTGAGAAAATGAATTCACGATAAAAAATTTTTAGATAAGTTGTACAGGGTATTAATAAATTAGGAAAATATGAAAATGCTTCAAGAGAGAAGTACCATTATTTATTATTTTTAACAAAAATTTTATAAAACAAAGTTGTTTATAAACTAACATAAAGACTAAATAAAAATTCGAATATTTTAAATTATTCTAATAGCCACCTCCCACCTGTGATGGTCTTTTGTCAGCGCTGCTATTAGGCACCGTTTTGTAACGGGTGTATTACCTGCGACTATTACTTTGCTTGCATACACCTGGCTATACGGAATAATATTTGGGGTTCTTTATCAATCTTTTATAATTTCAAAATCATTGAGTAAAAATTTTATCATTCTTACGAAAAGTTGAAATGTATCGGGAAATAAATGATTATTGTTATCATTTACTAAAGTTACTCTCAATCTGATGTTGTTAATTACCTGTATTTTGTAACTGATTGAACTTGCTTCTTTCAGTATTTACGTATTCAGTGTTTGTATAAGCTTTTTAATATTTGTAATGATCAATAACAAAAATGAATCAAAAGTGATACCCATTTAATTAAACCAAAATTCGAAATGCAGACTATTTTGTTTTGTTAAATTCTAAGTTAGTATTTCTTAATAGTAATATGCAGAAACAATTGTTTATCAATGATGATACTTTCGTTCAGCATTGGTATTTAAATATAAATTCAAAAAGAAATAAAACGCAACAAGAGTCGTTTATTTACACTATAAACAAATCTTACTCGAGCTGGTGACGTAATTTTTGCACTTCCGACTGACAATTTGAGGCCTCGCATAGGTTGATGACGTTCTCTGTCGCCGAGCTGGAGCCGCTCTCCTTTGCTCTCTCAATCTCTTCTTATACCTTTCTTATGAATGAAGACGGTTCTAACTTTCTTTTCCACAGTTTAGTGGTCTTTGTAAATAACTGCTTGATATATTTACAATTTCCAGTTTTTACTTAATTGTTCAGTTTTAAGTACAAACGGCGTGTGCGACAAACTGCAAGCGTGCTACGAACGGTTATGCTATTAGCTGTCAATGTATTCTGAATATTGTACTTTCTATATCGATCTATTATACTGGATCGATTGCCTTATTTTACTTTTATCGCCCGCTATCGAAACATCAACTTGGAGCACTTTCAATGCGCACATAAAACGCGATTTTAAATTATTGCGTATTTTTTTATTATCACCAAGTTCATGATAACATTTACACTTTACTTTGTTTTAGTTTTTCCTCACTTGAATAAGGAAAATATCACTTGTATTCTCTTACACAACATCAACTGAATTTTCGCTATAATTTCACAATTTAAATGGCGTAACTTATGCTGCAGCAATCGCTTGCTAATCGTTTGGTTACTTTCAACCAACGCTGATCGCTTACTTAATGCGACTGTTTAAAAAATGCACGTCATTATGCCAGCGTCTTTATTTGCTTCCTTTTACAAAACAGTCATGCCCCGCAAATTGCCGCGTTTATTTAAAACCTTCCTAATTTAATATGTAAATACTCGTCGAAACAAACTCAAGCTTTTCATCTTATTAATTTTAATTAATATTGATTACATTAACACACAAATAACCAACAACAATATAATGCCATACAACTGCGCGAAATTGGAATTTCTCATGCATTCATTTCACATCTCGACGCACTTTTCCGCTAACTTAATAAATTTACCGTACACTTTACGAATGATTCGCGGCACATTCAGTTCACGTATTGCTTCTTGTATGCGCACCTTTAATATTTCCCTATCATGTGGAAGATTATGTATATAAACCTTTTGTTTGAATGTACCCCACCAAAAAAAATCTAGTAATGAAAGGCGATCTAGCTGGATAATGGATTGGGCCAAACCTCCCTGTCCACCTTGCGCCAAAATGATCATGCAACCATTGTCTGGCCAAAGCTGTACAATGAGCGGGACTTACGTGCCCGTTTGTGCATCGTAAATAAAAAAAATCTGTGAAATCTTTGGTTTTCAAGGAACTTTTCAGCTATCCATAAACAAAACTCTAAACGACTCTCTTCATCAAGTATATGCCGCAGCTTTGGCTTAAACGGTATAATTTTGTTTTCCTTAAAAATTGTGTAATTCACATTTGCTTAAATGCACTGTTTGTGCACGCTTCCTTAATGATAATTTCGGTTTATCTAAAACTGATCCTGTTGATAATAATGTACCTGCGTCATTTTCATCGTATTTTTTCTTTGATTTCTTCACATTCATCACCGACCCAGTTTCATTGAATTTTTTTAATAACCTTCGCAATGCTCTTTTTGATACCGGCGTATTAGGACATTTTTCATGAAAAACATCTATAGCGTGTTAATAAGACTCCAATACCGTCACATTGTATTAAATAAATACGCTCTTCTTTAGTTAACATTTTCGAAAATACCTTCACAAAATCAGAATACTGACGTAACATGAACGTATACAAAATGCAAATAGTTACATTAAAACCATTATTAATATTCTATTTTAAATATTCGAATTTTTATTTCGAAATTTGTATTTAGTCTTTATGTTAGTTTATAAACAACTTTGTTTTATAAAAGTTTTGTTAAAAATAATAAATAATGGTACTTCTCTCTTGAAGCATTTTAAATTTTTTTTATCGTGAATTCATTTTCTCAACAAGCAGAAATTTTAATAAAGAATGACTTTTGGTCGTAAAATGAATGATAAAGATTTTTCCTCTTGACTCCATCGGACAATATATATATATATATATATATATATATATATATATATATATATATATATATATATAATAAAGAAGACCGCGGTGGATTATGTAGCAGACGAAGTCAACAATAACACCTGATTCTATGCTGCTTTCATTCAAATGGGTTGCGAGTTCATCCTGTTGCTCTGTTTCTGAAGTCATTAACAGTAATGCGACTTCACCATTTACATTCATAATCAAAAATACTTAGTTTTTTATAAGATATAATCGTGTATGCGTATATGAAATATGTGAATAATTTATACGTTGCAAGTATTTAGTTTACACCTTCTAATGAAGAAAGATTCCTATCTGATCCAATAAAAAATATTCACTAAGAATAAAAAAAAAATTGTTACTAATTAAAATCGAAGCAATTGTGTTATTGTGTGTTGAATACAGAATGTATACGTTGAATTTAATCTAATTATTTCTAACCCTAATGTTTGTTTTTAGCCTAACAACAATTTAGAACCAAGATGGCGGATGTTTTGTATTTCAGTGTAGCTCTAAGGCTTTTTCTTCTTTCCAAAAACTGGTTAACTACCAAACTAAAAATGTAATTAGATAGTGACAGTGGTAAAGAGTATAATTTGAAAATGAGTTCGAAACTGGTAACCCTGGGTAAACACCGGTGATTTGGAATATTACGTAATGGACCTCGGAAAAGATTAGTGATTCATCCTTGGCCTTGAGAAATTACATCAGCGGCCTTGAAAAGAACTGATGAATAAAATTTGGTCTTTCGGAAAGTAAAAATAAAACAATCATTAAAAACACTGCGAATATGAAGAAATATGTTTTGATTTTGCGAACAGATTTTGATATCGAAAATAATTCACAATGAGGTATCACAACTACATGTTAAATTATTATGTATAATTATTATTAAATTAATTTATACGTTGCAAGTATTTAGTTTACACTTTTTAATGAAGAAAGATTCCTATCTGATCCAATAAAATTATTCATTAAGAATAAAAAAAAAATTGATACTAATTAAAATCGGAGAAATTGTGTTATTGTGCGTTGAGTACAGAATGTATACGTTGAATTTAATCTAATTATTTCTAACTCTAATGTTTGTTTTTAGCCTAACAACAATTTAGAACCAAGATGGCGGATGTTTTGTATTTCAGTGTAGCTCTAAGGTTTTTTCTTCTTTGCAAAAACCGGTTAACTACCAAACTAAACATGTAATTAGATAGTGACAGTGGTATAAATATAATTTGAAATGAGTTCATGGTAACCCTGGATAAACACCTACCGGTGATTTGGGATATTACGCAATGGACCTCGGAAAAGATTAGTGATTCATCCTTGGCCTTGAGAAATTACATCAGCGGCCTTGAAAAGAACTGATGAATAAAATTTGGTCTTTCGGAAAGTAAAAATAAAAAAAATCATTAAAAACACTGCGAATATGATGAAATGTGTTTTGTTTTTGCGAACAGATTTTGATATTGAAAATAATTCACAATGAGGTATCACAACTACATGTTAAATTATTATGTATAATTATTATTAAATTAATTTATACGTTGCAAGTATTTAGTTTACACCTTCTAATGAAGAAAGATTCCTATCTGATCCAATAAAAAATATTCATTAAGAATAAAAAAAAAATTGTTACTAATTAAAATCCCCGCAATTGTGTTATTGTGCGTTGAATACAGAATGTATACGTTGAATTTAATCTAATTATTTCTAACTCTAATGTTTGTTTTTAGCCTAACAACAATTTAGAACCAAGATGGCGGATGTTTTGTATTTCAGTGTAGCTCTAAGGCTTTTTCTGCTTTCCAAAAACCGGTTAACTACCAAACTAAAAATGTAATTAGATAGTGACAGTGGTAAAGAGTGTAATTTGAAAATGAGTTCGAAGCTGGTAACCCTGGATAAACACCGGTGATTTGGGATATTACGCAATGGACCTCGGAAAAGATTAGTGATTCATCCTTGACCTTGAGAAATTACATCAGCGGCCTTGAAAATTTGGTCTTTCGGAAAGTAAAAATAAAAAAATCATTAAAAACACTGCGAATATAAAGAAATGTGTTTTGTTTTTGCGAACAGATTTTGATATCGAAAATAATTCACAATGAGGTATCACAACTACATGTTAAATTATTTTCAATTTCTCAATCTATATGATTATTAATACATTGAATTTATTAACAATTCAAAGGCTGTTGCTAATTACTAACCTGGTTTAAAAAATTGACGGAAAATTAAAAAACGACCACGTGGTCATACATTCAATGACCACTAGTAATTATAAATTAAACCTATATTATTATTATTAAGTAGTGTTATTTACCTTTGGGCATTCCACATGGTGCTTTTGTCCTCGAGTTATCCAAAAAGTCTAAGTCATATTTTCTAGCAGGTGGATATGTCAATGCTACATGACCACTTGTGGGAACCAAAATTAAATTAATTATAATTGCGGGAACCGCTAAAGAGGCATGTACGAGCCTCATTGTTTAAAATTCACAACTACTTGACACTACCATCACTTTACATAATAACTTTTCTTCGTTCTCTCCAACGATCTGCAAATAAAATAAAATTATTACAAATTGATATAATTGATTAATTTATAAGTACATGTGTAAATAGGTACGTATATCATTTTGAAAAAAAAAATATTAAGATTGGATTAAATAAATTAAAAATCACGTTATTTGTTACGCACCCATTTTGTATAAATAACACTTTGGAATGTGCGTCTTTCTATAATAGACGGGACTTTCGCTAACATCGATGTAGTCGTATCTATTCGATCTTACCTTACAGAATATGGAAGAATGTTGTAATAAACTGCAATCTCTACAATAACAGGTTCATGGAGATCTCATTTCATGCCACCTGTGTTAAGAAATAATTTTTATGCTGCAACATGAACTCATTTCTATTTCGTTCTTATAATCCGTAGTGCGTGATAATAAAATGATTGGGATTGTTTTTACTATTTAATTATTGATATTTAATTAAATTAAAGTGACTGCTATTACCCTACGCCCTGCGGGCTTAAAATACTACGTTACGAATATTGAACGGAATTTAGAGCGTTTATTACAACCTATTAATTTTCAATTACAAAATAACTAATAAACTTGCTATTTCCGCAAATATCCACAAGCTAAACAAAATTATTAGTATTTTATGGGCATCCTGTAGTTTTGTGATGCAAATAGTGTTAATGGGTACTTAACTTTAATTTTGTTTGATATCATAATTATAAGTATGCCTCTTCACGCTAAAAACTTCATTATTTTCACCTTTAAACATTCCAGTTTTCACCAATTAGTGCCAATTTAAAAATTGAAAGTTGAAATCGGTGCCAATTTAAATATAGGCTTCTCACCAACATGATAATTATTCATTATTGTTCTAAGATATAATTTTTCTGCACAATTTAACACTAATATTCTAATGCTTTATTAGTGATGGAGTTTTGAGGAAATACTGTGGTTTTTGTAATAAAATTTAATATCGATGATGTTTTTGATTGTTTTAATGGTTACAGAAGGATGATTAGAATAACAAGGAAATAACTGCCGGAAGCGCAAGTACTTATACGATTTCTCTTCCGAAAGTTTTGCTTTAGGTTTCAGACGTGTTTATAATCTGCAAAGCTTCCAGTCAATGAATTAAAAATTCTACTTTATTGCATACCATAACGAACAAAATTGGAATAGGAAGTTGGTAAACACCGCTATTAATTTTAAGAATAAAATTACTTAAGTATTAAAAAATATCCGTTTAGTCGTAATGCCTAAATTAAGTAATATCTCAGTTTTTAGTGATATGTGAACATCGACTAAGTATTTTTTCTCAATCTCAAATGTTTACGTTCAAGAAATGTCGTAGGACCACACCTAAATTTTCTAGTGGCCGCAATTCCTTTGAATATCACGTGGTGAATTAAAATTGCAGATTTAAAATTTTGTACTACCTACCCAACTTGAGCGTGAACAAATTTAAAATTGGAATGGTTGTTCATGAATCTAAATTAAAATTATTACATTTGATACACGAGTAAAACGATAAAAAAACTTTTAATAAAAAGTTTTTTTATTCACATAGAAAAATTGTGTAATTATGGCTGCAAGTCATTAACAATAGGTACCTACGTTCTCGATTAATTCAAAGGTTTGAACACATAAATAAGCAGTTTGTTAAACCGCTACAAAATAGTAATACAAAAATTATGTGACGTATCAAAAGGTAATGAAAGCAATATGTATATGTATTGTAATTTTCTACATAAACTGCGTTTTACTATCATTAACATTCATAATTAATAATAATAATAAAATATATTTTTTTATCTTTTGGCCATTTACATGGGTAAGACATGTCACTTTAAAGAGAAAGCTAACATAATGCTCAACATATTGAAAATACATAGCTTTTTTGGGTTTTTTAATGGTCTGTCACGAGCTGAGGCGATATGTTTATGGAAAACTGCTCAAAATATTTTTCTGAAAATCTGTGTACATGGGTTATTTAAAAAATCTAGTTTAACTAAAATATTTTCAGTTTTATGCAACTTCTGGTTATACCGAAAGTACATCGAAAGTTATTTTAAATGAAATGTACCCATTTTTATTATATTTTTAAAATCTACGTTAAATTTAAATGTTAGTTTGTGAAAAGCATCCTATGTCTAAAATGCACCGTTTTTGAGTTATTTTATTTTTTCAAAATTTTTGGCAGATGCACCTGTTCACAAAAAATATAATTTGTCAAGGTGCATGTGAGCTACGCCAAATATTTTTTAATACTTGCACACACAGCTTGCAAAAATAAATTAAAAAATTATACAGGGTGTTCGAAAAATGGCGCCACATTTTGCAATTTCAAAAATTCAAAAAGTAAATTTTTTTTTAAATAGCAACCCTATTTTTTTTACTGCTAAATTATAAGGAGACAGTAAATATGTCCTTATTCCTAAAATTTGTAGTTTTTGTACAATCTTGAAAAAATTTTTTTGGTTGGCTTTACTTGAACGGAACCAATAATAAACAAATGCTATCCTGTAAACCAATTATTTGACATTTCCCACATTAAAATTATGTCTAGTTTAGGTTTTAATAATGAAGATTATTTTAATTTATTAGTAAAATACGGAGAATGTGGAAATGTTATTAAATGAACTTGCGAAACGTTTTGTGTGCGATATCCGAACCGGCCAAGTTCAACTCATAACACCCCCTCATGCGGCGAATTTGTTGAAAAGACAAAAAAAAAACCCGTCGTTGACAATGAAGTTAATTACTGTTTTGGCATATTTTAGAGCACATCAAATTCATTAACTGATGCCGAAAAATATCTGAGAATATCTATTCATCGAATTTTTAAAAAAACACAAATTTAATCCGTTTTCATATAAATTAACTCAAAATTTAAGGCCAGGTGATAGTGTAAAATGAAAACATTTTTTGAATTCATATTAGTTAAAACTTAAGAAGATGAAGAAAATTTTTTGAACGAAATAATTTGGACTGATGAACCAAAATTTTATAAAAACGGTATGTTTAACCGACACAACTCTCACTATTGGAGTGATGTAAATATACATCTAATTCGTGAAAGGCAATACCAAACTCATTGGAGTTTTAACGTTTTTGCCGCAATAAAAAAATGATGGTGTGCTAGTGGTACATTTTTATAATGAAAATTTGAATGGTAAACTGATTAGCGATTGTAAATCAATTTTTGCATTAAAATTTTGATTATTTTAGGCGAAAGATACCTTGAAATTTTAGATGATTATTTACGACCGCTAAATTTGAATTGGAACCACTTGTGGTACCAACATGATGGAGCTCCACCTCATAATAGTCCGTTTGCAAATATGTTTTTGGACAACTGCTTTAAAGGTTGTTTGATAGCAAAGAACGGTCCTCATAAATGGCCTCTTCGATCGCCCGGCTTAACCCCATTAGATTTTTTTTTGTTTGGGGTCGTATAAAATTGCTTTTTAAAAAGAATTGAGAAATGTTTAGACGTTGGAGCATTTATTATAATTTAACAGTTTTTGTTTTTGTTTTAAAATTTTATATTTAGTGTTGTTAATTTATAAAACTAATCATTGATTTAGTTTCTATTGTTATAATTGTTTCAATTACAAGTTTGGTTTTAAAAATAATTGTTTTAATGCTTTGTTTTGAGTAGGAAGTACATTCTAAGTCTTAGTTAAATAAATACCATTTGTTTATTATTGATTCCTTTCAATGTGTGCAAGTATTATAAAAGATTTGGCCTAGCTCGTTTGTACCTTGAGAAATTATATTTTTTGTGAACAGGTGCATCTGTCAAAAATTTTGAAGAAATAAAATAACTTAAAAACGGTACATTTGAGACATATGATGCTTTTTATAAACATTTAAACATTTAAATTTAACGTAGATTTTAAAAATATAATAATAATGGGTACATTTCATTTAAAATAACAGATTTAGGGTCTATTTTCAGTATAATCGGAAGCTGCATAAAACTGAAAATATTTTAGTTAAACTAGTTTTTTTTAAATAATCCCTGTACACAAATTTTCAAAAATATTTTGAGTAGTTTCCATATCGGCTCGTCGTGACAGATCCAGTATTTATGTTATACAAATCTAAACGTTTCGATAACACTTACAGTTATCTTCGTCAATAGCAATACAATCTTTCAGAATTTTATAAGATGTTGAAACAACTTCATAAAATTTGAAAAGGTGAAAACCCGAACATGTCTGTTGTTAATATAACAGTTTGACAAAATTATAAGCTCGCTATGGAATATAGTTTTAGTAAAAAATCACTAGATCATTAATAAATTAAATATTGTTAAACTGCTTGAAGATGACAAATCAGAACACCCTCTCACGGTCGAAGGCTAACAGGGAAAAATACCATAACCAAAGAACAAATTTAACAAATGTGTTTTTACTGTAAAATGACACTTGAATTTATTAATAAAGCTATGGCTTTTTCAATATCAAATTAAAGTTTTTCACAACTTTACACTTACACCATAACTTGATTAAATTCTGTTAAATTTGTTATTTGGTTATGACATTTTTCACCGTTACTCTGCGACCGTTAGAGGGTGTTCTGGTTTGTCATCTTCAAGGCAGTTTAACAATATTTAATTTCTTTACTAACATTGTATTATATAGTTGGCTTTATACATTTATAAAACTGTTATATTAATAGCAGGCTTATATTTGCGTTTTCACTTTTTCAAATTTCATAAATTGGTTTCAGCATCTTATACAATTCTGAAAGATTACTACTGATGAAGATAACTGCAAGTGTTATGGAATAACGTTTAGATTTGTATAACATAAATGCGAATATACACCATTAAGAAAACAAAAACAAAAGTATTATAAATATGTGTAATGTACATGAAAAATTTAATTAAGTTTAATTAAAAGCCTTGTTTCACTTAATAAAATTACGTAAATTTTGTATATATTTTGAAGATCATTTATAAATGATTTCATTATAAACAATTTTTATTTATTAACAAATAAACCAAATTCCATTCTCACTAGGTGCATAATTGGTTGCATACACTGCAGGTGTATTCCCTGATACTGATTTGACAAAAAAGTCAATCAATTGAAATTTTTTAAACTTTTGAAATTTGAATGTATAATTATTATTAATTATAAACTTCAAAATGAGTGATGATAGTGATTTTGAGCGCACGCCACCAGACTTACGGAGAAATCCAAGACACGGTACGAAAGGGGGTATAATAACTATTGTAAATGGCGAAGTACCAAAAAGGCAAAAAATACTAGAGAAAGTACTATTCTCGCTTATCTGGTCGAACGCAACAAAAAAATAAATCCTGGGACATTATGGTCAGAATTTTCGATGTTACAATCCGCAATAAAAGGTGAAGAAAACATTGATATTCTCCTTCGATAAAGTATGAGCGTACGTGAACAAGAATTCAAACAACTATGTCCCTAAGAAATCGCAAGTATTGGAAAATGAGAAGTGTCTTGAATTTCTAAAGGAGGCGCCAGGTGAAGAATACCAGATGATAAAGGTAAAATAAAACATTTCTAGTTTAAATTTGTTAAAATTAATTAATTTATTAGGTTGCGCTTATAATGGGAATATATGGCTGTTGTCGTCGAGGAGAACTAGTGGATATGCTTGTTGCCCACATATCTGTTAAAGATGAATGCATAATCATACCAAAAACGAACACAAAAAATAATTTCCCAAGGACTTTTGTAATAACCAATAAAATAATTGATGGCATCGATATTATGGGAAATATTATACAGTAAGACCGTCGCATACACCGCATAAAAGGTTGTTTCTGTTTTACTCATCAGGAAAATGCACAGTACAGCCTGTGGGTAAAAACAAATTTGGAAAAATTTCTGGCATAATTGCCACTTTTTAGAAGCTACCAAACCCTAACTTTTATACTGGTCACTGTTTCCGACGCACTTCTGCAACGTTAATGGCCCAGTCGGGAGCAGATATGTTAGCAATTAAAAAACATGGAGGTTGGCGTTCCTCCGCAACTGCAGAAGGATACATTGATAGCTGTCTTCGTACTAAAATAAGTGCTTCGGAAAATATATTACAAGGATCAACCTCAGCGGGAATGTCTGCACTACCTACTCAAGAAAATGTGTCACAAATATACAATGAGCCCACTGATGTAGTGTCATCATGAAATATTCATATTACTAATACCAGGCTGGTTCATCGGATAATGGCGTTCCTCCGCAACTGCAGAAGGATACATTGATAGCTGTCTTCGTACTAAAATAAGTGCTTCGGAAAATATATTACAAGGATCAACCTCAGCAGGAATGTCTGCACCACCTACTCAAGAAAATGTGTCACAAATATACAATGAGCCCACTGATGTAGTGTCATCATGAAATATTCATATTACTAATACCAGGACTGGTTCATCAGGTATAATCATTAATAACTGCGCTCAAGGTATAATAAACATTTATTGTAAGAGTTGATTATTGTTAAATAAATAAAACTTTATTTACGTATTTTAAATGTGGGGTTGGGCGAAAATAGTTGAGGAAGTGGCTTTAGCAGCCATTTAGCTGCTAAACCCTACTTTCCATCCTTGGTTCACTATATATTATTGAATCTCCCTTGGAAGGTTATTAAACAATTTTACCCCCAGTAAATAAGAGCTACTTTTATTTTTGTTGGTTCTGTCAAATGGTACAATGCAGTGGTTGTTAATTCTCGTTGAATAGTTGTGCACACTGTTATTAACAGTAAATTATTTTTATTACGAAACACAAATTTGCACATTACTAAAATAAAAAGGCTTGTCAATGTTAAGAATATGTTGATAAACATTGTATTACAGAGAATTTTTAAGCCTAAGTCACAGAAAAGATACTTGAAAAATGATTTTGTGATACTAGTTGGATAAAATGACGTGGATGATACTTGATTATATGCTACTGGTAGTTGTATATTTAATATCATTAACCAATGCCAATATGTAAATCTCCTTTTATGTACTATACCACTTAGGTACGGTACTAATATTCATAAGTTAAATAAAGAATTGCTCAACGAGTTAAGTAGCATTATTAGATATTAATCTTAATCAAAAACGCACAATGTACACTCAACATGGGTTGCATCATAATGCACCAAGAAAGAGAAATTTTGCCAAATGTATTACAAATCTTACCACTTGTCACGTGTGCAACGACAATAAAAGTTTAAAAAAAAAATAGTATAAATTTAATTGATAGCGTAGCTCCCCAAAACGATCAAGTCGAAGAACCTAAAATTATTGTATCCGATAATCAATACAAAAGCTATAATACTAGTATTGATAATGATAGACAGCACGAGGTTGACTTATCTACACATTCTTTTCAGCCCAGTCTATAGACTTGCGTCTAGATATTCAAAGCTTAAGGAATAAAGTAGATAATGTCCTATTATTGCTATATATTTATATACTAACTCTAGATGAACATTGGCTGAGAGAGGAAGAATTATGACAGATAACTATTATTAACATTATGTGATTGCCGTGCATTTCTTTCGGACACAGAATAATTCAATTTGTAGGAACCACTGAAATAAATTTGTCGGTATAAATGCATTTTGAAGTATGCGGTATAAGATTGATCGATCATTCGACGTCAATAATATTAATATTATACAGGCCTGATCGCAAAAGACGGATCTTCTTGGATAATATTGAAAAAGCCTTAGATATTGTAAATAGTCATAAGAAACTAGTTTTTTTGCGGAGATTTCAATGTCAACTTTGAACAAGATCCTCCACAACTAAAGAAAGTTTTGAATACATTTTGTTCGTATGGACTTAGTATTATGATTACGTCGCCAACCAGTGTATCAAGTACTTCAAGTACTTGTATCGATAACATTCCTACAAATATCCAAAGTACACTATATCACACTTTTAATGTGCCTGTTTTATTTCTCCGATCATTACGTCCAAATGTTATTTACCAAAACTAATATTAGAAACAAAAAATTATTTAAATAACGACGTATTAAGTATTAATTAAAGGAATCTTACTTCAATTAAGTAGTATTAAAAACGTAAATTGGGGATCTCTTTATACCGAACAACACGTCGACTCGTGTGTTACCAATTTTTGTAAAACCATTCAACCAATATCTGTAAGTTGCTTTCCACCCAAGAAAACGTATGTTAAAAGTAGTAAAAAGAGGTTAAAAGTTTTTAAAAACTGCGCACGTTTCTGTAAAACAAAAAACATTAAATTATTATAAGTTTTGTTACGAATGAATAAGTTCAAAAGTAAATATGTAATTAAAATTTTCTTATTAATTTTATTAAATACATAAATAAAAAGTTTACCTCGAGTAGGATTTGAACCTACGGAAAAGTACACGCCGTAGGTTCAAATCCTACTCAAGGTAAACTTTTTATTTATGTATTTAATGAAATTAATAAAAATTTTTTAAAGAAAACTAAGTTTCTGGCTATCAGAAACGTATTTGTAAGAAATAAAATCTGTTTTATCATCAGTTAGTGATCGACAGTTCATTCATAAAAAATCAAAATTGTCAACATTATCATTTAATCGTTTACCATTTTTTCTTTCCTACTCTGAAAAAAACGAGATACATATGCACCGGTTGGCCATAGGTCGTCTTTCATTGCCGCATCAAATTTTAAACTTGAATAATATTGTTGGGATTTAGAAGGTGACGATACCGTATTGTACTGCAGGAAAATGCTCTTTTAGATATAATTTGATAAAGTATATTTTATCAAATCTCCGGTCGTTGTCTGAGATTTTAACCTGGACATATAAAGAAATCATTAGTATTTAAATAAATGTTGTAACACAGTAACCATTATGAATAAACTCAGATGCTAAGCGACGACTATGGCATTAACCTTACAACGACAATGTTTGTAAAGTGTGTTTTTTTGGAGGTATACATATTTAAGACGAAATAAAACACGTAAAAATAATTTTAATGGTTGTAGTGCTAGCTATATTTAATAGTATATTATATAAAGAAGCGCAATTGAGAAGTCTAATTTTCCACCACTTTATTGAGCAACTCGGGCAATAATCGGCAATAACGCGGCGAATTTTGACTTCCAAGTGGTCCAACGTCTGTGGTTTATCGGCGTAGACGAATGACATCACCTATTCCGAAAGAAATAATCCATAGGTATGAGATCACACGATGGTGGAGGCATTACGCAAAATTATGCGCTCATCGAATGTTTCCCGCGCTAGTGCGCTGCGTGAGATATTGCGGCAACTTGCTGAAAGCAAAACTTTGCCACATTTAATACCATTCAATTGAGGAATGGAAAATCATGGCTCTATAGCGCCCTCCATTGACGGTAATATTCTTGCCGGCACCATCTTTAAAGAAATATGAGCCAATTATTCCGCCTGTCCATAAAGCATACCAAACAGTGACTTTTAATGGAGATAAGGGCATCTCAACAAAAACTCCTACGTTTTCTCCACTAAGAATTCGGCAATTCTGCATATTTACGTAGCCGTTCAACCCAAAATGACCCTCGTCGCTGAACAAAATTTTCCGTTGAAAAAGAGGATCAAGCTGAATATTGTTTTCGGCTCATTCACCGAACGTACGGTGCGCATAATGTCCACATCTTCAACAAAGTGGATACATAGGTGCAATTGCTGCGCAGGTTGGAGAATTGTCTCATTCGGGTCTTCCCCAACTCTACACTTGATACCAGTAACTTCTTCTGTGCGCACTGTATGGCGTCTTTATGGAAGCGTAGATATTGTCAACTAGAGTGTGCGTGGTGCGAGAACAATCCATGGTTTTCCAAAACGTATCAACTGTCAATAGAAACAGTTATGCCAATTTAAGAACCAAACGTTTAAAAAACTCCCATTATATATCTTACGGACTTCAATAATTATCCGCGCATTTCAAAGTACTTTGTAACTAATTTACTTGCTGACCTCACGTTATGTAAAATAATTAAAACTAAATCCTCCGTGTATAGGTGGTGTACCTTTTGAACTTATACATATAAGAAACAGATATTATATCGGACCAGGGTAGAAAGTTGACTAACTGCTTCGACAATAATCCGCACGAATGGCTTAAATTTTGATTTACACTTGTCCAAACTACTATGCCCTAGTAATGAGAATAGGAGGAGGATAATTGATAATACTTTTAGAAGAAGGGTTATCCAAGGGAGGATTTAGATGAGCTTGAGTGAGGGTAGATTGTTGTGGAATAGATGTGTCAATATTAAAGAAGGCGTGTTATTTATTACTCCACAGGATTTAAAACAAACTCAATTAAAGTGTACAATACGTCCACGTTTCGATGGGATTAAATGCCTGGCTCACTTACTATTAGAGCTAGCGAGTTGTAGTTTCCACATTCCTGTGCTCCATTTTTGAGACAAAATCGATCACTTAAACAAATTTTGGCTAAAATTTTTAGTTTTAAAGGTAAAGGGCGAAATTGAAAATTGCCCAATTGGCGAGGTTGTCATATCACGGTTAGTATAAAAGTTATTTACATTCGGTAATCACATTCTTAACACACTTTTTTTCAGAAGATCAACGTGGCATCGCCAGATTTGCACTCCGACGTTTCGGCTCCTAGATAACATCATCAGCTCAAAAGAGTTAAATACAGACCTGGATTTGTTTTTTTTATCATTTTTTTATTATTTTTATTACCTGTAATTTTATCGCATTAAATTCACAAAAAGAAAAAGAAGCAACTACAAAAATGTTCAAATCTTACATATATGGGATATTTTTCGCAATGCATTTCAAATTATCGAGGGTCTTTTTTGCACTTCATCTCGACAGGCCATAAATATGGCATATAAAACAAAACAAAAAATAAATGTCAACGGATTTAATCCAAATTTTGATGTCACAAAGCATTTAGTTTCTTGTATTTTCGTGAAAATGTCAAATCATTTTGATAACTTCGAAAAATATGACATGATGAAACGTTACAATATTTGTGGAGAAAATTCTATCGATGTAGCCGATCTTTATTTTAACAAGTAGGTACGAACGTCTTCAAAAATACAATATTGTTCAGTTTAAACTCATATTGTAGATATCCAGAACGAAGACAACCTAATAAAAAAAATATTTAGCCGAATTAAGGAAAACTTAATTAATTATGGTACATTTGTCGCCCTATGACCTTCGAAATATCAAATAGAGGACCGAGAAATTGCCGAAATTAACAACATAGTCCCTCAAACTTAATGTAGACAGATTGAAGAGCAAGTTGGTGTAACAAAGTCAAGAGCGCACAAACTTTTAAGGAAAAACAAATTTATACCATATAAAAAGAAAATAATTCATAATTTGCACCTGGGTGATGCTCAGAAGTGGTTAACATTTTCCCGGTAGTAGAAAAAATGGCTAACGATGAAAATTTTCACAAAAATGTAATATGGTCAGATGAGTCTTATATAAGCAGTGCAGGTTTTTTTTAACCGGAATTGGGCCGATTTTGATTTAGAATAGCTAGTTTTGTTTTGAATACCAACATAAGATATATTATTTATCAAGACACTGGAAATAGATATCTTGATATTTTTGAGCAAGTTATACCTGATTTACTAAATGATGTGCCTTTGGCTCAACTTAACGAGACCTGCACAATTTGCTAGTTGTTAGACCGTTTTGAGACAATAACTTTCCACTGCGATGGATAGGAAATCATGGATTTATAAATTGGCCTCCTAGATCACCTGATTTGTCTACGTTAGATTTTTTTATTTGAGGGTTTCTTAAAGACAAAATGTATAGTCAACCACACAGAACAATAAATGATTTAAGATATGCTACAGAACAAGCATTTAGGCAAGTGTAAGAAAGGTCTTTGATAATTTTAAATGCATTGCGAAAAATAGCCCACAGATATCAGCTTTGTTTATTTAGATCGCTTAATGGAAATCAGTTTTAACATTTTTTGTAGTTGATTTTTTCTTTTTGTGAATTAAATGCGATGAAATTACAGATAAATTTTATTGTTGCTTTATTTAACGTGAGCTTAAAAATAATCTCGTTTCATTACTGGTACATATTACATACTTAGTGATAATTAGGCGTGTCTTTAATATAATTCATAATTATATTCAATAATAATAATTTTTAATTACATATTCAACAATTATTCAATAAATTAGGGTATTAAATTAAAGTGCAGCGTTGGAATTTCGTTCATTAATATTCCGGGCCGTAGTGAAAATAAAATGAAAAAAAAACACGTTTGATGGACTTTTGACAGGTTATAAAAATATTGGAATTTTTGTCTTACTATGTTTATAATAGATAAAAAGCAAACAAAAACAATAAAAAACGAATCCAGGTCCGTATTTAACTCTTTTGACCTGATGATGTTATCTAGGAGCCGGAACGTTGGCGTGCAAATCAGGCGATGTCACTTTGATCTTCTGAAAAAAGAGTATTAAGAATGTGTTTACAGAATGTAAATATCTTTTTATAATCATTGAGGTATGACACCCTCGCCAACCTCGCCAAATTGAACAATTTTCAATTTCGCCCTCGATCTTTAAAACTAAAAATATTAACAAAAATTTGTTTGTCATCGATTTTTTCTCAAAAATCGAGCACAGGAAAGCAAAGACTGCAAGTCGCTAGCTCTAATATTAAGAGGGACCCATTTAATCCCATCGAACTGTGAACATACTGTACAGCTTCAAATTGAAGTAACCGTTTTAGTGGAGTTAGTTTGAAAATGTATATCAGATGATTTCGATGCTAATGAGTGATTAAATGGAATAAACTAATTGATTATTCACGAAAGTGATTATTACATTTATAGTATGATATTTCTAATAAACATAGTGGAGCTTTCTAAATAAATATTATCAATATTACCGATACATCCGCCCCAATAAGTTTTATTATAATTATTATTATTTAAATGTTTAATGTTTTTATACAAAGATCTACTACTTGATCTACCTATTGAAACACTTCTGCGTTGTTCAGTAAACCAATTAACTAGTGGGTATTTAAAAATTATTATTAATTTTATTAAATACATAAATGAAAAGTTTACCTCGAGTAGGATTTGAACCTACGACCTATACTTTTAATTTAGAATTTACATCAGTTCTACATACATAACAAAGTAAAGGTCGTAGGTTCAAATCCTACTCGAGGTAAACTTCTTATTTATGTATTTAATAAAGTTAATAATAATTTTTAATTACATATTTACTTTTGAACTTATTCGTTCATAACAAAAGCTTATAAAAATTAGTGGGTATGTACATATATTTTATTCTGTGTATTCAATTTCTGTCTATCGTTATGATCAAGGGATCCAAATAATAAGAATAATAATATAATGGTAATTAGTCACTGCAAAATAATCATATATATATATATATATATATATATATATATATATATATATATATATATATATATATATATATATATTGTGTCCCATCGGTGTGAGGATGGAAGATAGCTTCTCATCGAGGCGACATTTTAAAATTCGGTTTTCGTGAGACAGTAGGTTATTTTCACTTCTACATCTTGCTCACATACAGAGTGTTGCACCAAACATATGTTTTTTAAATGGTACACCCAGTATATTATGGCATTTTTAGAAAGCCACATTAATGCTGATCAAATTGATACCAAATTATGTGGGGTTATTTTCAACCGTTCTCCTGATAGAGGGTGTCATTTGCAAGAAAAAGGCTATACTTCGGAGACTTGTAATCCCCAAAATATTTGAGATATTGATATCGGGTTTTCACAAAAAATAGAGTTGTTAATGTAGATACCATGTTATGCGTGGTTAAAAAAACATGTGTATTCTAATAAGAGGGATTTTAACTAAGGCAAAATTTACAAAAACTTTTTTTTTCAAATGCAACGTCCTGTGTATTTTTGTTTTGGTGAATGTAGATTTTCATAAGGTTTCTTACGATACCACTATTGTATAGGTTAAAGTAAACACAAAAAAGTTACAACGGTTTACAATTTTTATTTTATTAAACTGTGTTTATCCAACATTATGTCATTAATTTGTTCTACTTATTGTACGAATTCTTATTTTTATGTGCACCCGAACAAACGAAAATATTACGAAAATGGAGCACGTGCTTTATGTAGTACATTTTCCAATCAGGTAACCATAAATTATTCTTAAGCAGTCTTTGCACCTTTTGTAAAAATCACGGTAGCTTTGGAAGAACATTATAAAATTATATATATATATATATATATATATATATATATATATATATATATATATATATATATATATATATATATATTCTATATTTTAAATGTGTATACTTATACGAAGTATTAATTGTTGCTACATATCTAAATTAGTTGCAAATTAAGCTATACTTTTGTTGTAAACATATTTGTTTTCGTTTTTTAATTTGGTTCATGTACTCATTTGAAAAATTGAGCCAACAAAATGGGTTTGCCTGACTATTTAACAAAGGAAAACGTACTTTCTAACAGGCCAGAGATAGAAATTCTACATGGTTACAAATTATTATATACGGTGTATGCAACAATGGAACAAAAAAAATAATATCAGTACTTTACATTTTTAGCAAGATAAATAGGTTTTTACTGGAGAGAGGAGTTTATTAGCGAGCTGCTGGGCGAGCCTATAATCCCTTCGAGACAGTAAAAACCGTTACCTTGCGTATAACATAATATGTTTTATTTTTATTTGTTCGTAAATTACATTAAAAATGTGAGTTTATGATATAAATTTATTAATAATCTCATTTCTAAAAATCTCGACAGCCGTGGCTTAAAACGTTATCATTGCACAATCGTATTACTACGACAACGTGTTACTAATTGCCTAAATGCTGCCACTCGTTCACAAGCTACTAATGCCAGTTGATAAGTTAATAGCTTGTACAATTAATTTTACATCGCTTAGGTTTAGTTAGGTTAATGCATGTTTACTCTTGAGTAACAAATAAAATACTTACCTTCCTGGGTCAAAGTTGTGCATTTAAAAGCATATTAAAGCTTTAAACGTTTCAACAGCAATAGTTTAAAAATCTTTTTAATAGAAACTATATTGATAAATTATTATTATTATTAATTATTTTTAGTGGAAAATACACTCATATTATGAAGAAAATGGTCTAGCAATAAGTAGCACTCTTATTCCAGTTGCTGTAATTTTCTACGTGGAAAATTTTACACATTAGCTGTCTAAAAGCGCTTAAATCTAAAAGGATTGATGGCATGGAGTAAAAGCACTAAATAAATTTTAGATTTTGTAAATGGCATTTATCCAAGCTTTCAGTTTACTATCGAGAAGGAAACTAAACTAATAGAATTTATTAATATTTATTATATTTATATATATTTATTATATTTATTAATATTAATATTTTTATTAATAAGTTTTGTTATGAACGAATAAGTTCAAAGATAAATATGTAATTAAAATTTTATTAAATACATAAATAAAAAGTTTACCTCGAGTAGGATTTGAACCTACGACCTGTACTTTGCTAGAGTGCCGTGCTAATAATTTTTAACCTATAGAAGTTTACCATCTTTCTACACTAATATGTAATACCAATCATTATCTTCCTTTTAAAGTTTATCGAAAATACACAAGCAAGCAAGCACGCACCCACGCGCATGCACACACACCAACACATCGTCGGTTGGTTTATTTACAGTTTTCATTGCTGAAGGAATAAAAATTGCTTCCCTTTGGGGAGTAAAATAATGTTACACATCCAGGCCTAATTAATCGTTGGATTTATTTAAAACTGGTTTTCGATCGGTAATTCAAACACCAGAGAATAATTTTATAGGATGCTAATTGCAGGATTCTAGGAAATTACACACTGGCGAAGTTCAGTGAAGCAAGATAAGCCACTCTTTCATATAAACAGATAATCCTACAGTGCGCAATTAAAATAAATGTACACTAGAGAAAGAACAAAGCCATTATTTTTCTGGATATAAAAATTAATACACAGAACAAATTTGAGTTCTCCATATTCAGAAAACCTACACATACAGACAATACAATTCCAAATAATTCATGTCACCATAAAATACATAAGCTAGCCAGATAATACAGAACCGAAAGAAAATAAATACATCAATTTAATATTTTGAAAAAATATCAGAAAAGGTAGCTCACATATTACAAAAGAGCAAGGAGTACAAAGTAGCTTTCAAAACCAATACCAATGATCTTAAACGTTTATTTAATGCCAAAGATTTAACTAACGACATTTTGTAGTCGGGTATTTATAAATTGACTGCACATTCTGTAGTTCTGTTTATATTGGACTTTGATATTAGATACAAAGAACACATTAAATGTTACAAATATAAACACACAGACAAATCAAATTATGCCAAATATTAAATAGTAAAAACAACATTAAATTTTTACATTTTTGTAATAAAAAAGACAAAGTAAATGTTTTGGAAGCATTCGAAATTTATAAACATTAATCGAAAGTACCCTTAATGAACGAACAGGTTGATCACCTTTAATATATATTTTAAAGAATTATAACTTCATCAAGTTTGCTGTTTTATCGTAATGGTTTATTACCATTGTTGTTTTATTTATATATTTTGTCTTGATAATGGAATTCAACGAAATAAGGTTAAAGAATATAAACTGACTAATATGTAATTTTTTTGGAGGATAAATGTTCTAAAAGTCATAAATGCTGATAATATAAAAGTTAAACTAGGTTGAAATGAATCAGATTTTGTTAATACTGTTACATTATAGCCAACCTGAATACATATGTTACAGATTTCTATACTGTTTGCTACATTATTTCTGTATCTGCATATTTTATTGTATGCATTTGGGAACGTCAAATCATATCATATAAAAAAAAAACACTTTCGTAATTCTATATTCGTTGAAAAAGTAGTTTCGAAGTTTTATACATAACGTTCTTCCATTTACATCTATCAACAGTGATTTTTTGAATATGTACATTTATGTTACAGTCTTTATATAACATTATGACATTTTTGGTGCAGAGTAGTTAATTTCCTTAATTTAAATTACCAAAAATTGGATCAGTAAAACTTTCATAATGATTTGACTAAAATATATAAATACTTTCCTATCTTAACTTTCTCTTATGCAATTTCATTTTGAAGTACGAAACATTCTCACATTTATTGCAGAAAAAGAATTTATCTTCTTATATATAAAATTATTCTTGAAAGTATATTAATAGTAAGCAATGTTAACCATTAAATGTGTACCTAATTTGATGAAAATGGTCTGATGTATATCTTATCTGATTTTCAAAATATGTTCTCATGTAATACATATGCACATATAAAAGTAAAAATATATGCATTCTAAAATTGTTTAAATTAAATAAAACAATACTCGTGAAAATGTGTTTTGTTTCCTTTTAGTAATACTTTCACCTGTAAAATTCTTTATAAGTTAAGATCTACGCACTTTCATATGTGCAACTTGAATAATATTACGGATGAGAAACATTATGTAAGTATACCTTACATTAAACTTATTCAGTAGGATTGTTTTTTAATTTTCTGTGAAACCAGGAGTTACACGAAATTAAATTATTGTAGAACTTCCTAGTTACAGTTCTGCAAGTAGGTAGTTATTACCCATACTGCATGCCCATGGTTTGTCCAAATTTTAAGAGGTCCAATAGTTCATAGTTGACTATATCAATATCATTGTTTAGTCGTGTCGTAAAGAATTAAATTACGAATAACAAACAAATTATAAACGATTCAGTTAGTATACTGTGCTGGGAGGCACATTAATGGTTTCCGCTACACTATAAAAGCATTTGTATAATAAACATTTTTAAGTTCCATTTTGAATTTGTTATAGCCAAGGTCTTAATTTTATTGTACAATTGTACATTTAACAAATTATTTGCTGATACGTTTAGTTTTAAACTTGGTGGTGACAAGTTGTTATGACGCGTATTGTAATTATGGTTGTTTTTAAAGGATACTTGTGTATTTGCATACATTTTTTCATGTATTTCACGAACGGTTTCATATATATATATATATATATATATATATATAATTTTTTTTTTGAGATGGTTAGAAATAGGCATATGAAGGGGCTAGAGTTTATCGAGCTTTTCTATATGGTATACAATTTAAATATAAATTATAAATATAAGTTTTATTAGAAAAAATAGTATACGTAGTGTAAAAAATGGTTTTATGTAACAAATTAGTTTCGTTTAACAATTAGTAATTTACATATTTAATACTATTTACAGCATTTTAACAACATATTTACACATAAGTGTTAATCAAGTGGAACATGTATAATTAGACAATCATGAACTATGCGAATTCTAATAAACAGTGTTATGTTAGAACACAGCATACTGTAGAGACTGTTAAAACTGATAAGAAGTGGTATGTTAGAAACGTATGGATCAAATTTGGCAAGTGAATTTAAAAGTCATAAACAAGTTGGTATACAAAATAGTAGAACATGTTTAACAAGATTTGTAAAGACAAATTATATTTACAAATAATTATTATGTATAGAAACAACAAGGTTACGATGACAACTGTAAAAACAAATGTATGTCGTTGGATAATAATAAACAAGTGATTAGTGTTACAATAAGTCGTACAACGTTTAAATTTAAATGCTTTTAGATTTTTGTCAACGAAGTAAGTAAACCATACATTGTCATTTATGGTTTAGATGAAATGCGATTGTAGAAATTAAAAGTGTCAATTTAAATTTAAAATACACTTAATTTACTAAACAAAATCCACATTGTCATTTATTTTTGATGTAAATGCACAAATGAATTTTAAATTAATGTAATTAATTTAAAATGCTTTTCATTTTCTAACAAGAATTGACAATTTTTTTGTTTCCAGTTGACTAATAATATCGAAAAATATGGATCATTTATAAACTTTAAACGCTTGTATCTGGGTAACTATTTGAATAAGACCTATGTTTATGGGACTTTACTTAAATTGACCCAAGGAACATACCATTTCAGTTTGTACAGTTCTCACCGGACACCCTGTATAAGAACATATTAGATGAACATTTCAAATGATATAGACGTTTAAAACGCAAGTTAAAAGTAAGTTTTATAAAGTTAGGTTAAGTACTATATTTAAGAATTTTACAAATTTATAGTTTTTATGGGATAAGTTTAGAATAAATTATAAAAGCATATAATACTAGGTTTCCCTCATTTTCACAAAGAAATTAACAGTAAATATGTAATCTAAACATAAAATTAGAAAAGTTGGGTTAACCACCTAAAATTAAGATATGAAAGTGGAAATTTTGTTAAAATTAAGTAAAATGAGGTGAAATAGGTGTATTCTGATAGTTTTTTATGTAGAATTTGAGTATGTAATTAGTTTAGTTGTAAAATATAAAATTTGTTAGATATTAGTCAATTTAGGTTTCAGTTTGTCAAAATGTAAATTTTTTAAGCGAAATAGGGCGTGTGAGGTGTCCTTTTATGCAGAAAGTTGCCCTGATTCCAAATTTGTATTTAAAAAGCAAATCCGAGGTGATTTGAGAAAGTTATGGCATAATTTATGTTTTAGTTAATTTAACAACCAGATGCTAGGATCTTTTGTGTGTAATGTAGAAAAAAAATTGAAAATTTGGTATCCATGAGAAAAGTATTAAAGGAATTGCTTCTGATTTCTCACTCTCTTGCTCTTGCATTCTCTTGCTTTTGTAATTTTTTGTGACTAACAAGTCATAGTGCTAGTAGTGTTTTTGTTAACATGTAAGTTAAAATTTTCGTTAACATTATTGGATTTGAAACGCGATCAACGTAGAGTTGAGATTTCAGAAACAATTGTTTTAACCTATAACAAAATTTAAAACTTAGGTTACCGATTATAATTGTCGATAATATTGTAATTGTTTCAGTTCGAAATCGTGTTTAAACATCGGGCGATGTGCATTTTTTTATGTCAATAAAATCCTTCAGTTATTTTAGATTTGATGTTAATTTTTTTTAAAGTGGTGGAGATTATAAAATAAATTAACTTCATAACGGCATCTAAAATAAAAAAAAGTTAAATCCGAAAAATTATTAAATATTTAAACCAATAATTAAATATACAAATAAATAAAGTGCTTGTCTGAAAGTATATGAGCATATTATATAAGTACATCGTATTTACCACCAGGAAGATTTATCACCAGTTAATGGATTTGGATAAAGTTATGGAATATAAGCAGCACCAATTTCAACAGCAAGGCAGTATCATCGATACATGGAAAGAAGTCTACGTTCAATGTTTCAATATGGAATAAGCCAAATGTGACCATTTTTTGGAAATTTCAAAAACACGTGAGTTAAATTTTTTTATCGTAACCCAACAATTGAATTGATTTTTTTTTTTGATGTCCTGTAATTATGTTTTTTGTTTGATTATGTATAAACGTTTGTGCGACAACATGTATCAATATCTGAAAAGTCAATGAACAGGTGTAATTATAAAAATAATAATTTTATTTTGTAGAAAATCAAAATTGTACTCACTAATTTTAGATTCTTTGGTGAACTTTTTGACAGGCTGCATTTAATTAAGTTAGTAAGGACGCAACGCATGCGTAATTTGTGCAAATTCCAACGAAGTCTGTTTCACATTGAAACTATTAATTACATATTACAATTTAATAATTGACAAGAATATTTACATGTGTGAAATGACATTTTTTTAATTTCACGAAAAAGATTTCAACAGATTTTAATTTAATAATAGTAATTAAAAGGTTAAAAGTTATTTATTTTATTTACCAATAGTAATTAAAATGCATTTGAACTCTATCCCCAACGAGATACTGAGTTAGTCCGAAGCATTTTTAAATTTAATTAGTTTCAAATAATATGAACCCTATCCCCACTTAGTTAAATCAATTTAATAAATATTTTCAATTTAAATTTAGCCAGTATATATATATATATATATATATATATATATATATATATATATCATACAGGGTGGCACATTAGTGTGACAAAGTCCCATATCTCCTATATTTAAAGAGATATAAAACAATTAAATGCAAAAGTTGTATGATATGTTCTGGTGCATATTCCAAAAATATTTTTAATTATACAGGGTAGATCATAAAAGCTTACAAGTAATTTTAATTTTTTAAATAGAAAACCCTATATATTATTACATTTAGATTCTACATACAATTTTAGACACATTTTATGTATAATGTCCTATACCTAAGTCTAACCGTTTTGACAAATTTCAAATTTTTGTCAAAATGACGTTAGGCCAAAACATAGGTGGAAATCTTTTCTAAACGAAGCCTTTATCAATTAGTTATGGTTGGTTTCCTTGAAATGGGGACCTACTCTAATGGGCTGTATTGATATTTTTGTAATACATTCATACAGGGTGATCAAAAATGGACAATGAAAAATAGATTCAAAAACCTATAAAGTCATTTTTTTAATGGAAACCCTATTTTAATTCTATCTTATTTAGCATTAAAAATAAGGGTGACTTTTATAAGTGTATATTGCAAAATTGTAGTTTTGAAATGACATTTTTATTGTAAAAGGCTATACGGGTTTCAAGTGTTGTTGTTAGTTGGCCGTGACTGCAAGGCATGGCATATAAAAATTATAGAGATCATCAGAAACGTCATTATTTATTGTCAGTTTATAATTTGTGTGATGTATTAGTGTATTTTATAACAAATTGATTTAAAACTTGAATTAAAATTGTAAATAATGAATTTTTCGCAAGCCGAGATGGTTGATATGATTTTTGTTTTGGGAGCTAGTGATAAGAATACGCTTTTAGCAAGAAGACTGTATCAACAACGGTTTTCAGAGAGACGGCAACCTGAAAGAAGGGCATTTGAAAAGCTTTTGGAGCGTTTTTAAAGAACTGGCAATGTGTTATTAGAAAAAAATACTAGGGAAAAACGTGCACAGACTGAGGAAAATCAATTAAATGTATTATTAACAGTTACCGAAAATCCATATATTGAACAACGACCCATTTCTCAGCAGGTTGGTGTTGAACGACGTACGGTACAGCGGATATTGAAGTCTCAAAAAATGCCCCTCTATCACATTCAACTACTTCAAGAGTTGGTTCCTGAAGATTATCAAAGACGGCTGGAATTTTGTCAATGGACTCAAAACAAAATAAACCAAGAAAGAAATTTTGTTCATTTGATTTTATTTACAGATGAGGCCACATTTCACAGAAACGGAAGTGTAAACAGACACAATTTTCATTACTATTCTACAGAAAATCCACATTTTGTAAGATATACTTCACAAACTAGATGCTCTTTAAATGTTTGGGGAGGTGTTGTCGGTAATCCTGTAATTGGACCATATTTTTTTGATCAACGAGTAACAGGGTAAGTATACGTAGACTTTCTGCAAAACCATCTACCTAATTTGTTGCGTCAAGTGCCACAGGATACGCAACAATAAATGTGGTTTCTTCATGATGGGGCCCCAGTACATCATACAGGTCCGATAATAACTTTTTTAAATGCTAGATATCCAGAATGTTAGATTGGGAGGGGAGGGCCTGTTGCTTGGCCTGCTAGATCCCCAGATCTTACTAAATGGACTTTAGCATATGGGGGTACGTCAAAGAGCAGGTTTATAAAATACCGCCTACAACAAAGGAAGACATGAAGATTAGGATTAGAAACTGTTTACAAAACATTAGTGTTGAAATGTGTAGAAATTTAAGCAGCGAATTTGAGAGACGCATTGCATTGTGTATTCAAGAAAGAGGCGAACATTTCGAACAACTTATTAGGTAGTACGTATTTGACGTGTTTTTAGTACTTTTATCTGTATAATTAGTTACAGGTTTAGTTACATTAGAGGTGTTAGGTTTATGATTAGGATTAGGACATAATTTGTTGAATCAAAAAAATATTGTCTTTACTTTAAGTTCGTTTAATAAAATAATTATTTATATGGGGTTCAATAAATTGTAATATTTCGATCTGAAGTGCTCGATTTTTTTTTGTTCCGCCGCGCCCCGCCGTCACGGCCAACTAACAACAAAACTTGAAAGCCGTATAGCCTTTTACAATAAAAAATGTTAAATTGTCATTATTTCAAAACTACAATTTTTGGAATATACACTCTTATACAAAGTCACCTTTATTTTTAATGCTAAATAAGATAGAATTAAAAAATAGGGGTTTCCATTAAAAAAATGACCTTATAGGTTTTTTAATCTACTTTTATTGTCCATTCTTGATCACCCTGTATGAATGTATTACAAAAATATCAATACAGCCCATTAGAGTAGGTCCCCATTTCCAAGGAAATCAACCATAACTAATTGATAAAGGCTTCGTTTAGAAAAGATTTCCACCTATGTTTTGGCCTGCAAACGTCATTTTGACAAAATTTGAAATTTGTCAAAAACGGTTAGACTTAGGTATAGGACATTATACATAAAATGTGTCTAAAATTGTATGTAGAATCTAAATATGTAATAATATATAGGGTTTCCTATTTAAAAAACAATTTAAAATTACTTCTAAACTTTTATGATCTACCCTGTATAATTAAAAATATTTTTGGAATATGCACCAGCACATATCTTACAACTTTTGTATTTAATTTTTTTTTGTATTTCTTTAAATAAAGGAGATATGGGACTTTGTCACACTAATGCACCACCCTATATATATATATATATATATATATATATATATATATATATATATATATATATATATATATATATATATATATATATATATATATATGCCACCTTTCTGGAGTGTGTGGTCAAAACTGCTAGGACGTATGAGGGGTTCAAAATAACCCTAGTCTTCATTTGAATTTTTTCCTATCTGTCTTCGTTACGGAGTTATCGGCCTTCAAAGTCAGAAACTAAAAATTGAATTTCAATGATAATTTTTAAACCGCTTCCTTCATTACCATGAAATTTAGACACCCTAACTACCTCATAGAAAGGCATTTTTTGACACTTAACTGGAATTCATTGTGCCTTTATTGTACAGGTAAAGCCAAGATTAAGATTATAAATTAACACAATTTTTGAGTATTGACAATTTTGGAATTTTACTATAGTAGTTTCATTCCCCTATCATTTAACAACAAAAAAGGTACTCTTGTGCGAAATCGATCTCACCGTTTTCGAGAAAAATGCATTTTAGTGAATCCATGTAAATTGCGAATTAAGTCAAACAAATAAAATGTACTATCATTCTGCTAAGTTCATTAGATTTTGAAAATGAATAGGAAACGAAAAAATATTGAAATAGTAAATTGCTTCTCCTGAACACTTGCTTTTTTGAGTTAGGTATACTTATTGCAAACTTGTACTAAAGCGGCTAACTAATGTCTTCAACATTATTATAAACAACACAATAAAAGTAAAGCAACGAAAAATAACTGGGATTGCACTAAATGTCTAAGAAAATTGTTCAATATGAGCACCTCGTTCCATTACACATTTTCTAAAATTACTTAAGGTATGCTGCTGTACTCGAAACAGCATGTTTGGATCATTTCTAATAACCTCAAATTTTGTTAATACCCTGTCTAAAAGTTCTTCTCCCCTATTAACAGGTGTTGAATATACCAATCCTTTCAGATGGCCCCACAAAAAAAAATCTAAAGGATTAAGGTCGGGAGAAGTCTTATAAAAGTTCTACAATTTGGGAGCCTCCTATTAGGAAAGCGATTGGCATAAAGTCAAACTGCTAAAGAAGCATTTCCTTCTGACAAGCCATACATTAAATGCATGTCTGCACACTCCTCATTAGTAAATGCCTCCATATCTCTACTACAGTTTTAGCGGTATTAACTTTTTTCAGTTTTTATTAACCGATTTACATCAACAATCAACAATGGCAGTCATCCATAACAACAGAGAAACGTCACTTACAAAATGTTTACAGATTGTTTTTTTAGTTAGAATTTACGTTTTAAATAAAATAGTATTTTCGAAACCGTTCGAAACTTAATCTTGACTTTATCTGTACAATAAAGGTACAATGAATTCCAGTTAAGTATCAAAGAATGCCTTTCTATGAGGTAGTTAGGGTGTCTTTGAAGGCCGATAACCACATAACGAAGACATAGGAAAAAAATTCAAATGAAGACTAGGGTTATTTTGAGCCCATATATATATATATATATATATATATATATATATATATATATATATACATGCATGATACTGGCATAATTTTAAATTTTTTAAAATGTCTCTTATTGCTATCTTTTGTAACTGACTGAGATGATTACCACCATAAGATAATCGCATAATTAATTCTGGAGTGAATAAATGACAAGACAAAAGAGTAGCTATAGGTAGACCGTTGCGTAGTTTAATAATGAAATGATGTTGGAAGCTAATGTAGGATATAATTTATCAATATGGAGTTCCCAATTTAATTCACTATCGACTATAATGCCAAGTAGAGTAACATTCGTTTTACATTTTTTTTTTATTAAAGTTAATTTCTTGCATCTTGTTAGAATTGTGTTTTAATTGATTTGTGTCTAGCCAATCTTGAACAGTTTTGATTGTTTTAGCAATAATATTATTTAAGTCTTTCCTTTCATGTTTCTCACATCAAAAAAATGTTGTATCATCCGTAAATTGAATACACTTGTTTGGCCTCACTGAGATTGACAGGCCGTTTACATAAATTAGAAACAAGAGAGGGCATAGTACTGATCTCTGTGGTACTCCAATGGATATAGGTTCGACACTTAACGTTATATTATTGACAGAACACATTGTTTCCGATTTTTGAGATAAGATTGTAAAACGTCTAATGGCTTGATGAATGAATGTGAAACACAATCAAATGACTTAGATATATCGAATAATAGTGCAGTAGACTTTTTACACTTCTCCAAATCAACGACAACACCCTCGATCAAACCATAAACTGTTTTAGTGGTTGAAGAATTAGGCTTAAATCCAAATTGACTATCAGCAAGTATCCGATTGTTGTTTAAGTAAGTACCCTATCGTTCCTTTGTTAACATCTCAACAACTTTACCAAGCACCGGAATAATAGATATAGGTCTGTAATTGTCTACTGAGGATTAATCACCCTGTTTGTAAACTGGAACAACTTCACTAATTTTAAAACAGTAGGGAAAGTTACCTTCTGAAAAATAATGTTTAATTAGATCCGTCAAAAAATCTCCAATAATATCGAAGATGTAACTATTTAGCCCATAGATGTCAGATTTACTTAGTTTTGGACTGTATGAAACACCTCTTCTTTAGAAGTAGGTGCAAAAGAAAAAACAAATTTGTCAGTCACTAATGTGATTTAATGAACACGTACTATTTGGAAATCAAAATATTTAGATCGTGAAGAGACAGTGCATATTCATTTGGTTTAGTTTAACCTCTTTCAAGGTTGGTTAATTTCCAGCAATCTCTCATTTAGTTAATAGAGTCAGTAATAAAATTTTGATATGCTTCATTTCCAGTCTGTGTAATCAATTTACGGTAATTGTTTCTAAGATTCCTGTAAGATTGCATGTGTTGATTATCACCACTTAATTCTACTCTTAATTTCGATGCTGATAGCACAGATCTCATTTGCTTTTATTCATCAGTAAACCAATTCACTTGTATATTTTGAGATTATATTTACGCATTGGAAATAATATTTTAACTAAATAACTTAATATGTTAGCCAATTTGCACGAGCGTTAGTGTCAAGGTACTTTTTGTCGTCCCAATTAATTTCTAAAAGCAGCAGACGAAAGTCATTTATACGTGTATTTGTAATTAAGCGTTTCTAGAAAAAAACTCTTAGGAGTAACTTCAATGGTGTTTTTAAAAAATGAAATTGTCCATAATGGTCGGATAGGTTAGAATCTTAAATTTCCGAGATATATACATCATCCTTGATATACAGGGTTTTCCACGGTAGGCGTTCGTTAGAAGTTTATGTGGTTAGAAACAATTTAGAAATCTGAATTTTTGGACTTAAGGGTTATTTAAGATTCTCTTTCATTCTAAAATATTTTCAAGGTCATGTTACTTCCGGTTATACCGGAAGTCGCCGCTAACATCCTTATTTTAAATGGAACACCCTGTATATTATTTTATTTTTGATTCTTGACAAAATTTTAGGATGTCTTATAAGGGTTTCCTATACCTTTTTTCAACTGTTTCTTAGATATCTTGATTTTTTCAAACATTTTGCAAGATGTTGAAAGCCTATTTTCACGCTTATCCACGAACTTCAATTACAGCAGCTGCACTGGATTTGGATATTTCACAAACATCAATCCACAGAATATTACAGAAGTATAAAATGCATCCTTTTTCGGTAATAACTGTGCAAGGATTACATCTTGGTGATCAGGCACGACGAGTTAACTTTTCTGAATTTATTCTTGTACAAATGACCGAATATCCGAGATTTCTTCACAACATTATTTGGACCGATGAATCAAAATTCAGTAGAGAAGGAATCTTCAATCGCCGAAATAATCACTACTGGGCACAAGATAATCCTCATGTAACAAGAGAACGTAATCACCAGTTCCAATTTAGTTTTAACGTTTTGTGTTTAGTTATGGATAATAGAGTGGTATATCAAGTGTACGATGAAAATTTGAATGGGGCGAGATATCTTGAAATTCTCCGTGGATTTGTTATGGATTTTCTAAATACTCTACCTGCATGTGACAGGGCAAACAGTTGGTATCAGCTGGATGGTGCTCCCGCACATTCCACTATAGCTGTACACCAACAGTTGACGTTGATGTTTGAAGATCGGTGGATTGGCCCACAAGGACATTGGAACTGGCCACCGAGATCACCCGATTTGACGCCCCTGGACTTTCACCTCTGGGGTCGTATAAAAGAATTAGTGTACTCTAGGCCAGTTCCTAGAGAGGAATTTCTAAATCGTGTTCACAATGCATTCAATAGTATGTGTCCACACGAAATTCGGCGATCTATTTCGCAAGGAGTATATGATAGAGTTATAAAATGCTTAAATCAAATTGGCGGTCATGTGGAACATTTGTAATGCAGGTCTTTCATTTCTGTATCCAACTCTATGACATTTTGACAGTAAAAACAATACGCAATATCAGAAATAAATAAATTACTGCTTTATTTTTTGTTTATAATTTCAAACAAAAAGGTAAAATAAAACAGAAAAATTCACTTTACCAAATGTTCAAACTGATAACCTTTGAATGATACTAAACGAAGTAAAAGGAACAAACACTTAAGGTAGATAAATTAAAATTTAATCACTTAGATATTGCTAAATAAGTAAGTTTTTGATGTTTCTGTCCCAATTACTCTGAAAAATTGAATGTCAGCTGCATTTTTGCTCTTTTTAAACTCGAGTTATTACTTCGATTTTTCTTTTTTTTTTTTGTATTAGAAATGGTTTACGCGCTTCAAGAGCGGATTGAAATAGTTCGTTTGTTTTGCGAACATGAAAAATACGCTAGAGCCACTGCTAGTGTTTTCAATCAGCAGAAATGAGAGACATAAATACGTTTTGAAATTCATGAAAACTGGTAACGTTAATAGCACAAAACATGAATGTTCGGGAATAGTCAGTAATGAGGGTTGCAGCTTTAAGCCCGGAACCTTGATGGAAAACCACAGTCCTTAACTAAGTTGGCCCAAGAATCAGGGGTAGTCGTACAACTGTTTTCAGGATTCCACACCTACACAATGAAAATGATTCTTAAATTAAACGAAGATTTCGACAAACTAATCGAATTTTGTATTTTTCGATACGCGTTAACCAAAATCCAGCTTTGCTGTACGCCATCTGTTTCTCGGATGAATGTACGTATTATCTGATTGGGCAAGTCAATCGTCAAAATTTTCGATACTGGAGTAATTGAAATCCCAAATTCACACCCAACATCCTTAAAACTGAATGTTTGGGCAGGAATTCTGAGTAGCTATATTATAGGACCATTGCTTTTGGAGAGAAACGTAAATGGAGAGGGATATTTAAATTTACTGATAAATCAAGTTACGCCAAGCATTAACATCATTAAATTAGATCATCTATTGCAAAATGACGTAGTTATTCAAAAGAATGAGGCCCCTTCTCATTATGTAGTGCAATTAAGGCATTTGCACGATAATAACTTTCCAGGCCGGTCAATTGGTAGAGGGGGTCCTATAAAATAGTCACCTAGATCCTCCAATTTAACTCCAATGGATGGTTAAAATCTAAAGTTCAGGAGACGCATCTAACTACTTTAGATCATTTTCGCGAAGATATAATCTGGTGCTGTAGGCTAATAACCCTTGATATTCTTTCGAATGTATGGGCGGAAACAGAAGCTCATTTATACCATTGCATGCGAATGAATGGAGCTCATGTTAAAGATTTTTATGATTAATTATACCTTCGTTTGGAATTAAATAGAAAAATTACAAAACTGATTTATTTATTTTTGACATTGCTTAGTATGGTTTTTAGTGTCGAAAATGTTACAGGGTTGGGTACAGAATTGAAAGAATAATAGTATATTATTCAACAAGCATAAATGATGGCAGTTATTCACACGGATGACACGAGCCGTAGGCGAGTGAGTAGCAGCCATTATATGCGGGTATAATACTATAATTTGTCCACAACTAAGAAAATAATTTTCGCTACATATCTTTATTTTTAAATGACTAACATTGAATTATGTGTTAAGTTAAAGTAGGAATCGAAAATTAAAATTAAAAACCGAAGCGGAATTGTCAAAACAGATAAAAACAAAGTGCTGTGGTGTTGCCATAGCAACAAGTGCTGCGACTTGATGTTTATGGCATGCTCTGTTTTTTTTATTGTACGTACAAAGTCGTATTGAAATGATATGAGTTCATTATTCACTAGTGAATAATGGATATTATACACTAGTGTATAATGGATATTATATTATTATTAAGGAAACGCACGTATAATGATTATGTTATAAAGTAGTAGTGGACAAAATAATTTACTCATCATTTAGATATTGCATTAAGGGCATAACTGCATAATTGCATATGTATACGCAGGGAATACTTTAACGTAAACAATCCAACATAGGCATATGTTTGTGCTACGCCACTGACCATTTGGGACAGTAATATATGTAATATATTTTCTCTGTTTCGGGATTAGAATGCACAATTCTCGCACGCATTTTTGATGTTAGAATGAACTCAATACTTAAACGATTTTTAGTGACTTTTTCAATTGTTTGTGTTATTTTGACAGATTGATATTTAAAGAAAGTCAATTTGCTTGTCAACTTCATAACATTAACGTTCTGTTTATTGAAATCTACTTGATTCATTGTGAATGCGCAACGGTTACGATACTTACGTCTAAGTTGTTTATTAGTTGCTACGAAAACTATCAAATTAACTCACTATTGCTAATGTAATTATTTAACAACCAGATTTTTTGTCATCAGTAATTAATAAATACGATGAAATAAGCCCGAAACAAACAAATAGTATAAAACATTCGTTATAGAAGGCTTTCTAAGCACTCGTCCATTCGAATCTTGAACTCGTGTTAGAATATTTGGCCTTCTGCAACTTATGTTTTAATACACAATTTTAGCCACCTTCTTTCGAAAGTGACATTTTACGGAACGTTAAATAAACAGAACAACTAGAACAGCTACTAACCGAAATATTATTTCATTACTATTTAATGCGGCCATTGATGCCGGTCCCACATTAATCTTACTGTTTTGTACTTCACCAGTGTTGGTTTTCAAAATAGACTGAAGCTGTTCTAGGGTGCCTTTGTAGATGCATCACATGGTATAATTTGATTGACTATGTTATGTTTCTTTGGCATGGAGTCTTCTAAATATCCTTCAGCTACTGCTGCGATCTCCATCCTCCATGACTTTTCAAACTTATTAAATCAGCTCCTCCTTCTACAAGAAGAGATGCAGAAGTTCTTCTAAAACTATGCCGTGTGTAAGTACATGGTTCTGGAAGCCCAACACATTCTGCTACTTTTTTTGGTATTTCAGCGAAACATATTTCTGTCTACCACTTGCACTGTACATTTTCCCTTTATATAGTTTACAAAAAATCTTCGATGCCCTGTTTTAGCAGGTCTTAATTCAAAATAATTTCTGTAAATATTAATGACGCTCCAAAAACCGCCATTATTAAAGCAACCTTTAAAAATCACATTTTTAATTACTTAGTTGTAATCGAAGCATTGTAAAAAATTATAAATTTACCTTCATTACTAAATATTTATTATCAGGAGCTTCTGCTATATATTTACATAGGTCTCCTCTGCTAAATGTGTTTGCCTTCCTTGCTTCATATCCGACAGCTTGTCTTTTTAAAAAAATTTACAATTTTGGCGTCTTAATGATTACGTTGTCTTCCAAAGAAATTGAGGTTCGCAACATAGAATATATTGACCAAAGAATCGAAGATTTAAAGTTTTTGCTTGTAAAAGAAAAAATACGCTAATATAGTCGATTTCCTTGGTGACCTGCTATCCATTGCTTGAAAATATTATATTCATTTTCGTACCTCACAAACTAAAAGCTGGAAACTATTAAACAAACATTTGTTTATATAAATTAACGTGTTACTACAGAAATACATAATGCGAATATTTGCATTTAATTTAAATTCCTGAAATACCAACCTTAGGTTTGCCTACTAAAACAATAAACATAAATCTAGTAGTACAGTGTCACTCCTTCAGTTGCCATAATTTAATTAATGTCTAAATATTTTTAACTTTTTTTAAAAAAATCTACTAATTATAAAAGAGGAAAGTTGCAAAAAAACCTTATGTATTATATTGGAGGAAAGTGTTATCGCCTCCCTTGGATTATTATTACTGCCCTCGCTCGCTTCTCTCGCTCAGGCATTAAAACTAATCCGCGGAAGGCGATATTACACTTTCGTCCCTAAATAGTTATTGTTAAGGAATGTAAATATGTAATAATTTAATTATAAAACAGAAACATTTCCTTTAAGTTATGACATAAAAAATTCAATAATCATTTTCGCTAGAATTAGTTAAACGTATGTTGAATAAGAGTATCTTCAAGGTGAAACCTTGAAAATTATGCAATTGTAGGTAATGTGAAATTGTCATGCGCTAGACGCAGGAAATTAAGCGGGTTTGTACTTAGGGGAATTAAGCCTTATTACTGCGCCAATTTTTAAAATTTAATGACTTGAAGCTGTTTCGACTTCTTCAAAAGCTAGTTACAATGTGGTTTTCTGCACAAGTTGTATCTCTTTTTTTTGTCTAATCTAGGTTAGAGGTGGGATAAATTATTTTGTTCACTAATAAATAGTTTTCGCTTTGGCGGTTGTATACTTTACGTCCCTAAATTACTGTGAAATTTATTAACGTACAGTAGCATTTTAAAATACCGCAATGAAATTATCCAACTATTAAGCTAATAACTGCGTCGTAAGTTGTCTAAGTTGGTAACACACATGAGATCGGCTCCTAAATAAAAAAATCACCCTGCTGATTATTGAAACAATGTACGATTCTAATTTGGGACAGTTAGTGATAAATCATCAACAATAGGATTTTAGAACTTAAAAATTAAGTACAACAATCTTTGTATATAAATCATTTAATGTCGTTTGAAGTTTTAAACGCAAACTATCTGTTTAGAGATTAGAGCAAACACTATTAAACGGCACAACCTGTGAAATATAATTATGGACAGAACGTAATTAAATTAATTCATCCACTAATTAAGTAAATATGTCTTATCACTCGAAATGAGTATTTTATTTTAAATCCAATTCGTAATTTAAACCGAATAACTTTAAATAATAGATGTATGTTAAAAGCAAACTCAGTTTCATATAAATGTACAAGAATAAAGCGATAAAGCGTTGAAGACATGCATAAACTAGTACAGCAGCTACTAGATTTCAAAGATCTTTTCTGTAAAGTTAACCGTGCAAGTGACATATTTATTAATTACAAAACGGCTTCTTTAATTACAACCCAAAATGTTAATTTTAATTCAATTTTTTAATTAGTTCCTATCGCATATTCTAAACAAATTTTTTAGAATAGATTATAGCAACTGCTATCTATCGCAATCAAACAGCTTTTGTTAAATTCACAATAAATTTAACAGTTTCAGAAATACGACATGTCAAAATTAACAATTACTTCCGTATTTTAAATAATCGAAATCAATGGAAGTATGAAAAATAATTAATTAAATCGTTATAGAAGTAGTTACATTTTTAAGCGTACAAAATAATAGTTTCTTTACACCAAAAGATATGTTCTGATGTGACAAATAACACATATTTATATAAACATAAAACATTATTAAATATTTTATTTTAATTAAAATTTCTGTTTCCCTACTACAATTACTACATTGAAATTTTGTATGAAATGTATTGAATTATAAGGTACAGTTGACCTTGTGATTTCACGTAGTTAAGTTTGATTGATTCGCTCGGAGAATAGTTGTAGATCTAATTAAATTGGTATCATCAATTTTGCCCCTACTGTGTAAACAACAATTAGCATCGTGGTATTTCAGTTTCGAGGTCTTATTTTACAAATCTTAATTACAAGTATATCATTCTTATCTTGAATATCATCAATACGTAAATTAAGCAGTTTTCACATCTAAAAGCTCCAAAAACCGCCATTATTACCTAAAGCAACCTTTAAAAATCAAATTTTTAATTATTTAGTTGTAATCGAAGCATTGTAAAAAACTATAAATTTACCTTCATTGCTAAACTATTTATTGTCAGGAGCTTCTGTTATATATTTACACAGGTCTCCACTGCTAATTATTTTCATTTAACATTCATACCGTAATAAATAATACACCCCCCATGCACACGCCCCACACCGGCACGCACACACACACACACACACACACACACACACACAACGTTGAGGTATTCACTACTTCTGAAAGTATGTACGCAGAGCCAAAAAATGAAAAACGAAGTACAGCACATGTACATTTTCTCAATGATGAGCGAAGACAACCACGAAATAGTCAGATGTACTTTTGTGCAAAATAACGGCAACCTTTAAGGTTATAATGCTCGCACAAGAATAAGTGAGAAAGATAATTTTTTTAGGCAGAGTGCGCATTTAGCCTTGAAGGTGCAGTTATTTTACAACCTCCACCTTCATTTATGGTTATATTACAGTTATATAATGTTTTACTTTTCTATGTAACAGATTGGAACTCGTGCATTTAATACATATATTACAAAAATTGCAAGTTTAACTATAGTTACAATAAAGTTAAATTCTGTTCATTCTTAAATATGTAAATAATTTAACGATTATAATAATTAATATTTATTATAGCAAAGGTTAAGTGATGACAATGTTTAAGTGGTCATCGGATTTTAAAATGTATTATAATTACTTAAACAACAATTTTTTAATACTGTGACAATATTCAATTATTAATAAAAAAAGTTTTACTACCAAGAGAAATTTTCAGATTGTAAAAGTCAATTAGACTGATAAGATGTGTTTCTTATGAATACATTTTATACTGAATAATTATGTAAATGTATTAATATATTAATTTCTATGTTAAACACCTTATGCACTTTCTAATTTATCTTTATTTATTACATTAAAATAAGTAATTTGTAACCTTTAATTCAATCTAAAATTTCTTATTTTTGAAATGATTAGAATAAATAACATTAATTGGTATAATGGTTTTATGGAAATTTTCTGTACAAAAAAATTTGTGGAACAATTTTTTACTTCACTTCATCCATATTCGGAAAATACCTTGAAGTGTTGTTATTCAACACATACACATATACACATTTCTACAAAGGAAAATCAGTATTAGTTGTACTCTAAATACCTTTCAATAATTAAAATTAATTACATGCATTAATTAACATTAATTGCCCTCACTTTACATTTACTAATTTTAACATATGATTTAATTTTAATTTTGTATTTCCTTGGAGAGTAACAGTTTAATAAAAATATTTACAATTTAAAAATCGTTGTTTGATTAATTTGAAAATAATGCTTGGTAATATTTACTATAACATTTCAATGTCACTAATTTTAACCGTATTCAACAATAAAAATGGTACGTTATAATTGTTTTTGTTTGTAAATTCATAGACCATAGCATTATTAATGTATTTTACATTGTATTATTTTAATTATTGTAAGAAAATTTAAATTGGTAACTCAATTGAACAGTTTACAATTAAGCACATGACCATTCATCCAAAAGACTTCATGCCATTGTTCTCTATTGTATGTTCGGGAATATAGATTTCGAATTAAAGCAAACATTTTTTACTTGTTGCCAATTTTTTTAAAATGGTTTAATCGTCCTAAATTAATTATACCTGAATAATTTGTATTTGGTGTTTATACAGTAAACATTTGATTGAAATAATATAGAATAAAATTAATTATATACATTTGCTAATTCTATAAAACCAGTTGCAAGTAGATGCAACGGTATTATCTAATGGAATTATTCACAAGTGGTACATTTAACATAATTAATTAATCATTATACTGTTATATATACAGGGTGTCCCAATAGTGCGTATTCGGTCGATAGCTTCTTAGCCATTAAACTTAGAAGATAAGTTTAAATACGAAAGTTGTCTATTTTTATAAGCTGCATAATCTAGAAATAGTTTGGTTTCTGTAGGGTGTAATATAAAAGCGGTACATTATACAACTCTTGATTTTTAAATAGAACACCCTATATATTATTTTATTTTTCGATTCCCCTTATACTTTTACATCTTTTTTATAAGAATTACTTACAAGCTAAATCTTACAGTTTTTGAGATATTTGCAAAGTTAACTGAAAACTGTACGTATTACTTATGTAGTAATTCAAGTAGGCGTATCTCAGTTATTTTTAAAGGTAAAAAAATAATCTTTGGTATAGAATTTATTCATACATGAGCTTACTTTAATCTATTGTCAAAATTGGATTTCAATATACAGAGTGATCACAAAAGTTAATTCAATAACATAAATTTGAAAATGCTACATCTTCAGTTTTTTAAATGGCACACCCTATATTTTTATTAATACCTTGTCTTCGCCTATTAATCGGCTTTAATTTTTATTAAATATGTTCTATACCTATTTCTAATAGTTTCGGAGATATTTAAGTTTGTTAAATTTTTTTCGTTGATAACACTGAAGAAGAGTAAAATTAGTCGGTCAAAGCAAGCTATGAATACATAAGAAACTAAAAAACATATTAACTGAAATACAAACACTTAAAATTATAATAAATGATCAATGTGACCACCATTTTGTTGCTGGCATGAAGTATTTGAATAAACGGGTGATCACAAAAATTAATTCAACAACGTAAATTTGAAAATGCTATAACTCCCTTTTTTTAATTAGCACACCCTATATTTTTTAATGCCTTGTCTTCGTCTATTAGTCGGCTTTAATTTTTATTAATTATGTTCTATACCTATCTCTAATAGTTTCGGAGATATTTAAGTTTGTTCAATTTTTTTCGTTGATAACACTGTTGAAGAGTAACATTAGCCGGTTAAAGCAAGCTGTGGATACATAAGAAACTAAAAAATATTAACTGAAATACATAAATTGTAATTATAATAAATATTGTACGAAACAACCATTTTTAAGAGATATTTGAGATGTTTCTAAACGATTCATCGTAAAATTAAACAATTTAATCAAAAGAGCGTAAAACAAAAGATGAACGAAAACAAATGAAGAAATCAAACAGTGCTAATATTTGTGTGTATAGTCACGGCAAAATCTTTTCCGTTGTGGGGGTGAAATTGTTAGAGAGAGACAAACTTAACATACCAACTTCCATAATAACCCTGATAATTACAAATGATATATCTATGTTAGTGAAATACACGTTGTTGGGTTGTTAGAACTGCCGAATAAATTACAATGTTGTCAGCTCTTCTGTTTACACATAACTTCTAATTTTGACGTTTTCCACACTTTGAGATTTTCGATTTGTGTGGCTTGCTTTGTTCTATTATAAAAACAACTGTTCTTTTCATAACAAATCCTTGTGTCATTTGTATTGATCTAAGAACTGTTAAAAGTATTGTTACTTAGTTGAGAACGAGTATTTCCATCAAAAATTAATTTTCAAAATAAATGTATACAATATAACCTAAGTATTATGTTGACGTCGAATTTCATACGTTTTTGGCAGCAATGTCAAGCGCTGACGTTTATCCCCACATTGGAAAAGAGTTTGCCGCGACTCTATACTTACTTCCTAAATTATAAAATGAATTTTTCGAAAGAAGAACTTGTTAATATGATTTACGTCCTTGGTGAAAGCGATAACAATTGTCTTTTAGCTCGTCGGATTTATAAGCAAAAATTTCCAAATGCACGACACCCGCAAGTTTCAGCATTTGCAAGATTGAAAGAGCGTTTCGAGAAAACAGGCAGTATTTATTACGAAGACAATTTAGAACGAGAAAGAACCGTAATTAACGAAGGTAATGAACATTTAGTTCTTCAATCCGTGAATGAAAATCCTCACGTTTCTTGCCGACAGTTTGAATTAGAAGTTGGAGTTTCAAAAACATCAGTTAATAGAATTATACAAAAATATAAATATCATCCATATCATGTCCAACTTGCACAAGAATTAGACGAGGATGACTTCGTTAATAGATTAAACTTTTGCAATTGGGCCATAAATAAAAATTTAGAAAAACCCAACTATTTTAGCACGATCTTATTTACTGATGAAGCTACTTTCCACAAAAATGGATACGTTAATAGACATAATTTCCATTATTACGATACTGAGAATCCCAGATTTATAACTCCTGTTGATTATCAACACCGCTGGTCACTTAAGGTTTGGGCCGGAATTATTGGGGAAAGAATTATAGGACCATATTGTTTTGAAAACACGGTCAATGGAGATTCATTTTTAAACTTCTTGCGCAACGAATTTGAAACTTTTATTGAAGCTTTACCTTTACAAACCCTTAGAGAAATGTGGCTGCAATTAGATGACGCTCCTCCGCATTTTAGTAGAAACGTTAGAAATTATTTAAATATCCAGTTTCAAGACAAATGGATTGGAAGAGGAGGGCTGGACTTTTTTCTTTGGGGTTGGATTAAAGAAAAAGTCTATCAAACTCCTCCAACGACTGTAGAGGATATGAAGGCAAGAATTAGAGACGTCATTCAAAATATAAATGTTTCCACGTTACGAAAAGTAAATTTGTCGTTTATTCAAAGATTTCATGTTTGCCAGCAACAAAATGGTGGTCATGTTGAACATTTATTATAATTTTAAGTGTCTGTATTTCAGTTAATATGTTTTTTAGTTTCTTGTATTCATAGCTTGCTTTGACCGACTAATGTTACTCTTCTTCAGTGTTATCAACGAAAAAAATTGAACAAACTTAAATATCTCCGAAACTATTAGACATAGGTATAGAACATACTTAACAGAAATGAAAGCCGACCAATAGACGAAGACTAGGCATTAAAAAAATATAGGGTGTGCCATTTAAAAAAATGAAGATATAGCATTTTAAAATTTATGTTATTGAATTAATTTTTGTGATCATCGTGTATATTGAAATCCAATTTTGACAGTAGATTCAAGGAAGCTCATGTATGAATAAATTCTATACCAAAGATTATTTTTTTATCTTTAAAAATAACTGAGATACACCTACTTGAATTACTGCATAAAAATGTCAGTTTTTAGCTAACTTTGCAAATATCTCAAAAACTGTAAGATTTAGCTTATATGTAATTGTTATAAAAAAGATGTAAAATTATAAGGAAAATCGAAAAATAAAATAATATATAGGGTGTTCTATTTAAAAATCAAAAGTTCTGTATTGTAAGCTTTTATATTACACCCTGTAGAAACCAAACTTTTTAGATTATGCAGCTTATAAAAATAGACAACTTTCGTATTTAAACTTATCTCCTAAGTTTGATGGCTAAGGAGCTATCGACCGAATACGCACTATTGGGACACACTGTATCTATATATATATATATATATATATATATATATATATATATATATATATATATATATATATATATATATATATATATATTAAGGAACTTTAGCTATTACTTACTCTCCGTTATGGCACTTCTTAGTGAGTGACATAATACAAATACCAACACTTTTATTACAATAATTATAAGTACTATACTAAATCGTACATAAAAGTAAACAATAACGTAAGCAGTAAGTTTTTGTGTAACCATAACGTATATAACGTAAAATTAATAAGATACTAAGTAGGGTTAGAAACTTCTGGAGATTGAGTATGTATATATACTATATATATATATATATATATATATATATATATATATATATATATATATATATATATTATATATTTATATATTTTACGCAGATTGTTTACATATCCGAAGTGGTTTTCTGAAATTTTTGACTTCATTTTTAAATTGTACAAAGAGGATAAGAGGAGATCTTAACATTCTTAGATTGGAATGTTGTTAATCGGCTACAACTTTGTAACGGTAAAATATGTTGCAAGAAATTGAATTTTATTGTTGGCTAGTAAAACAAAATGTGTAGGTGTTTGTTTTTAAATTAGTTTTTTTAATGTTGTATTAATGTTAAAAAAACATGAATAAAAACTAATTTAAAAAATGTGTTCATTCTGTTTTTTGTAAATAGTTTAAATTTATAACAATTTTTTTTCATTTTTGTTATGTCAGTTTATTTTAATTAACTGCATAATACTTTAACTAATCTATTATATTTAAGATGTTTTCCCACACTAATTTATTAACTTTTTGTAAATTTTATTTATGTTATATGCATAATTACTAATTACGAAATTGTAATAAAAATCAGTCCACCAGTAATTTGAATGCATATTTAACAATAAATGTTATAGTATGAACAATTTGTGTATTTAGCTCCATTTTGACAGCTAAAAAGCAGGTATGTGTATAAAATTAATTTGTCAATTTCTGGGGTTATTTTTATGGCATTTTTATATCTAAAATTATTATTATCATCTATTGTTATAGTTCATTCATAACGGTTTATATTAAATAATAATTGTGCATTACTTTAGCTTAAACTTAATATTGTTTATATTAAAATTATGTTAATTCAACCACATCATAAGGCAGTTAATAGCTACATCAATACACCGAGCTGATGGGCCTGTGGTAACACGACCTGTTTCGCATTCGGGAGGTAATGGGTTCGATTCCCGTTATCGTCTATACTGTATGAAGTTTTTTCAGGGAGTTTTTGTCAGATACATATAGCGGCATGATTACTGCGGAAAAGCACGTCATGTGCGGCTATTTAGGGAAATGCTGAGGTAATAATTATCTTCCCCCTCAGAACCCTAACGCCATTCCTTCTGATCATATTGCACCACTTAAAATGTGTATGTTGGGAATCCCTTGACTGTGGCTTGAAACGCTCAAGCAGCCCATCCTCCCACTTGGAGAGATACAATGGGGTCAGCTCATGATATGTATATACGAAATGTTTTAAGTGAAATGCATTCCACGAGCTAGCGCTACTATGCTGAAACGCATAAAGGATTAATGCATTTAGTGTCACGATCATTAGGTTTGTACCTTTAATGTTTAAATATTTAAACAAGGAACCGAATTCATACGTAATTAAAGCGTTTTATCGGTACTTTAGTGGTAAGCACATCATGTTTCAATGATATCACCTTCACTATGAAAACAAAGTTATATTATAATACTATATAAAACTAAACATACAGGGCATTTTCACTTTGGTGCATAAAATATAACCTAAAAAATGCTTTATGTATTGATAGTCCGGGAGGCAGCGACAAAAATTGGCGGGCATTTTCACAACATATGTAACTGTAATATGAACGTCTTCCGTTGCACCCTTACGACACAACGCAGGAGCGTTGCGATCTCCGCCAAAAATTAAAAAAACTCACAGCCTAGCGTTCACATGAAACTTAGTATATTTTTCAGTTTAAACACAAAAAGTTGAAAAAATATAGTTTTGCATCAAAATTCCCCAGCAAATTACGTCTTCCACCCATACAAACAGACGAGAGAAAAATGACACAAAGCCGGTAAGGTGAAACTTAAATGTGATGTTTATTTTAATAATATGTAAGATAAAAATATAGTCTTCCGTCTAAGTAAAACAAAGGTCGACTTCCAAGCTGATAAAGGTGCACTGGTTATGCAGCGCGTGCGAGCGCCATGACGGCAATGCTGCATGTTTGCCTGTTTAAAAGACGATCATTGATATTCCTTTCTATATTATAAATAATTCAGTTAATTTGAATTTGATGGTGTTTTAACGTGTGCGCAACACAAAAATCACATACCACATCAGTAATATTGATTGCGAATCAAACGTAATTGTGCGTTGTTCCGATACCGATATCCTTATGATATTGCTCGGCAATATAAATATTGTAAAAAATGAAGTGAAAGTATGGCTCCATGTCGGCATGGGAAATTCGCGAAGATTTATAAATGTGACGGATCTCGCCAATAAATTAGGCTCAAAATTATGCAATGCGCTACCAGCTTTCCACGCCTTTACTGGATCTGATTACAGTCCATCGTTTTACTGGAAAGGTAAAAATCGGCCCTTTACAATTTTGAAAAACTATGGTGTAACAAAAATTAATCGCTGCAAAAAATGTTGACGGAGCACTCCTACCACCATGCAAAGCTGAACTCATCAAACAAATTAAGCGAGCAGTATTTATTGCGCACCTTTGGAGGCACGGTTATCTCCCACAACCAACAAATTGCTCCCCCACCGACTACGTTTGGGAGCAATCCAAAAATAGGTTGATTTTTAAATGGTTCGATGGAGATCAGCTGCATCAATCCATTGATGACATCGAAATCAACTTCAGCAAAAACCAATGTATTACAATCATGTAAAAATGACTTTCACAATTTTTAAATTATTAAATTTTTATATTTACAGATAAAGAAAACAGTCAAGATATTCAAGACGCTCAATGAGATGAAGAAGAGGAAATCTCTAATTCTAATTTCATAATCGACGATCAATATCACATCGAAGAGTGACTGTGAAAAATAAAAAAATATTACATACAAAATGATAAATATAAAATATATTGCATACATGTTACGAAAGTAAATGATAAATTTAAAATCTAAAATAAGTTTCCACAAATAGCTTCAATCTAAATTACAAATTATCTAAATTAATCTAAATTTCCGCTTAAATATACTATAAAAATTAATTTCATTTCATAGTGTTGTATCAAGGAGTATTCTATTGATTTTACCGGTTCACGTCGAAGTTTAAATTTTTGCGTTTCACTTTGACGTAAATAAATCCAATGAATAATTTATATAGACATTAACATTATGCTAGTCTATTAACAATTAACATCAATGATCGTCCTTTAAGGTAGGTAAAGATGGAGAGTTGCGTAACGCTCGCACGTGACGCATATCTTGATCTGCTTGGAAGATGACCTTTGTATTACTATATAGGTGGAAGACTATGTTTTTTCCATTTTTTATATTCAAACTAAACTATATACTAAGTTGTGAAGATCTATGAGTTCTATTTTTAATTTTTGGCGGTGATCATAACCCTCCTACAACCCCATGTCGTAGCACTGGAATGGAAGACGATGATTCTTGTATTAGATATCATTCGAATACCTCGTATTCAAAAAATAAAGCGCCGTAAAATGGTGTAATAAAATCTGTCGCTGCCTCTCGGACTATGGGAGTTTTGAACGTTAACTACAGTTTTTGCCACAAACATATGGTTTAACGTATGGGACATAAGTTTTGAGAAAAACTGTAACAGGTTTAATTTAGGAAATAACGAAATTTCCTTAAAATCTTAATGTAGTTCATTTTACATCTTTGTACAGCATGACAACTATTATACAGAACTGACAGCAAATCATGATCCATAATCGCACGTAATTCGGGTTTGACTTGTTTCATCTTCCCGAATTTTTTCAGAAATATTTCGACACAGTAACGACCAAAATTTCTCGATTGGTCGACTTTGTGGGAGGTTACTTGCGTTCAGTACATAATTCAGGTTACTCTGTTAAAACCATTCCCGAGTTATTTTAGCATAAGGACACAAAGCGAAATCACGCCAAACTACTATGCCGCCGTTCTAATGATGGGGGCCAATAAAATTAACAGCTTTAGTAATCATCCTTGGGTATAAAGCTCCGCATGTACAGCTTCTCCTCAAACTCGGCCAATATAGGGTATTGAAATTACAGCTTCAGAAATCGCGAACTAGCACTTTGTCAAAAATTTGCTTGCTTTAAATTTTACTTCATTTGTTAAAATTTTCAATGTCAAAGGTGTAAAATCCATCGTTGCTTTTCATTTCTGAATGCGACAGCGTTGATTATATTTCATGGTCCATTAAAGTCATGGGGTTTTATACAAAATTCAACACCTAGGTAACCTTTCAAATTATGCCTGCGAGTATTTAGAACACTTCTTTCTTTTTCAAAAATGCACGTCATTTCTTTCCAAAATCCTCTGCACGAGAAAACCAAGACGGGACCTAGTTTTCGACTACAGATTCTAATTCTGTCTTGAGCGCTTTCAACTAGTATATTAACCCTACATGAGTTAAACCTATGGCGTTTCATAATTTGACGTTTGGGTAACCGTTGTATGTATTTATTCGAATTTCATTTGGAGAATAATTCAAAATATTTCACTTTTATTAATGATAAAAATTCACGATTTGTTTACCTGTTTCAGGTAACTATATCAGTCAACAAAATTTGGTAGGGGAAGTTCTGGTAAAGAGGACCGGCAGGGCAAACAGGACCAGTCAGTAGTATGCTAATGAACTGCTCTTTTGGGCATATGAAACATACGTTCATATATTTATACGAGTAAACAGTTGTTTTAAGAAGTAAAAAGTGTGGTTATAATCATACCAGAGGTATGCATGCAATCGGAACACATACGTATGGGGCGCTGGAGACCTTCGTCCTTGACCTGGAGACATTTTAGATGAGAAACTATAAAAAAGAGTCCATGTCATTATGGACAGAAACCGAAGCTATAGCTGCAGTTAATGCAGTGCGGAGTAGCATGAGTATAAGGTCGGATTCGATAAAGTATAGTTATTCCTAAAAACGGCTGTTAAAACTAATGCGGCTATTGCTGTTATGGGCCCCTCTCCAAACCAGTTTTTTCGATCCTCGTTGCAAATGTGTTAGTGGAATACATTTGGATATGCAAACGAAGTTTCATGGACTTACACCTCTTGAAGTTCGGCAAATAACCTCTTACAGGACAAAACAATCAGAGATTAATTACAATATTTTACAAACGAGAAAAAACGAATAATGATTTTAATTAAAGTTTAAGAAATATGTAAAAGGTTAATATGCAGCTTTGAATAAGCGTTATTGTAAACTAAGTTGTTAATAATGCATCTACAATTTGATAAATATTTGCACAAAGAATGTCAGTGCGTTCCAAGATACAACTAAATCTAGCACAATCCTTGACACTGGTGAGCTCCTTGCAAGGTGCGTTCTAGCTTTCCTACAATTACAATTCTTCTGCTGTCAAGATAAAGCATGTTAGCAACAGATAACAAGTAATGACGATCTTCATCGCGTTGGGGAAAACTTCCGGTACCTTTACAATAGAAGAATTTTAAAAAGCCCCTGTGTACGTTCTCGATCCTTTTTATTAAGTATTGATCGTTAGGGTTCCAGACTATTGAAGCATATTCTAATTTAGGTCGAATTAAAGCGCAGTAGAGCATCTTAATGGATTGCAAGTTAGTGAGATGTTGACATTGGCGTATAATAGAACCCAGTAGTTTGATGGAAGATGAACAAATATTTTCAACACGAAAAAGATAATCTATCGTCAAATGTAAGTTCTTGATCGTAGCAGTTCTTGTTACTGAAACACCATCCACATCATAATTAAATCGAATGGGGCGACATTTATGTGTCAAGAAAACTTCCAGATCCTTGCTTAAGCAGAGTAAATGGTTTTAGTAGGACTGCAGTGAATCAATTTTTTGATCTAATTGAGGATGTTATGAAAAATTTAATTTTACGCCAAATAATATGTACAGTTCTCCAATCTCTGCTGCAGGAAGTTATACACCTTGTTTCTTATTGTTTTCAAGGAAAATAGTGTCATCCCTATTGCTTAAAGGGGCAAGGCCAGATGATGCAGGATATGTTAGTTTGTCCGGATGGATATATTGCAAGCATTTCCTACCTTATTTGGACCATTTAATAAAGTATAGAAAACTTTCTGAATAAGACCCTGTTCTACTAATTCCTGAAGGTCACACCAGTCATAGACAACTAAATGGAATTTAAAAGTTAGATAAAGTCACTTCTTTTTACATTGTATGCCCATTGCAGCCATCGGATGCTGCTCCTAGATTTATGTTAAAGAAGAATATTCTCGTTAGTGTGATTTTGCATAGCTTTCACCCCGTATTTCTATAGCTTTATATGAAATTGCTGAACTTCTTCATCTGCATCAAGAAATGTGAAAAAGCAGGATTTTCACCTACAGACTGAAACGAATTTTATGCCTTCAAAAGTATTGAACTACCACAATACTGCAGTCAAACATGAACCCGTCAATACAAGAAATGTCAATTCTACTCATCAGGTGCAAATGGAAGTCAATCTGGAAAATGGTAATTATCATGTTGAAGATCTGAAGAAATGAGACAATGACTGTTTCTCTAAGTTGTTCTTTTGGAAATTTTTACAGAAATGTTCTCCAAAACTCTGAAAACCCGACAAAAAGAGGAACAACACCAAAAGAAGGAAATAACTTCCAAATTCTAACTAGCACACCCGTCACAGAGGATTTGAGGAAACAAAAAAATAAAGATGATATACTCATGCACGGAACTGACGGGCATAAAAGACAAATTAAAAAAACGCTCAAAACGGTAACCACAGCTCTGTAGTAAAGAAAAAAGATTTAACATGAAGAGACCAGTTGAGAGCAGGTCAGTGACTCAGATTCGAGCCGCTAAAACTAAACAATCAAAATTAAAGACAAGAACTGAAACGACATAAATGATGACGGCAAAACTGATTCAAGTCAGAAGAATGCCTACACTGTGAAGGATACGAACGGTGGAGCAGATGTCAGGATGCAGAAAATGGGCACACGATGGATGCGCAGGCGTAGACGAATTACCAAAAGCCAAATAAATGTGTGACCATATGTATTTGTTTTCCTTAAGTTAATTAAAGAAAATGTTAGCCCAGATCTCCCTTGTAAATTTGAAGGCAAACATTTTCTAACAAATTATGTCCTAGGATTGCTTTGGCATTTAGTCATTTCATTTCAGAATCAATATTCATGGGTTGTGTACAGTGTGTGTGTGTGTGTGTTAATTTTTGAATGCTACCACTTCATAGGGACTCGAAACTTGAATTTGCATATCGACCAACGTAATTTTGCACCATTGCATGAAAGCCAAATGCAATTCTAATAAATATAAGGATATTATAAATGAAACGACATTTGCATTTTGCACTTTGTATACTTCATTTGGTATGTAATATATGCATTTAGGGTGGAGTTGAATGCAACCTTATTTGTTAATGAAATTTAAAATTTTAAATACATGGACCTTTTGTAAGTGTCTAAGGTTAGTGTGAGAACAGCCTTTAGCTAACTTTATCTATTTGAAATATTTATGTATTTAGTCACTGTTTTCGAGTAAAATACATGCATAACAAACATTGCTGGGAGGAAGTGCAAGCAAGTATCGACAGTTAATTGAAATATTTGGATTGTCACAAAATAAAACTTATTGAAAAAAATCATGGATTTAAAATTTAGGTTCTTAGACTTAGTCTATGACCAGCCGAAAACATTAATAGTTCACATCTTTTCATATTTAATTTTAATGCAATTATGGTTAAACTCGGCAAAATTATTTCTCAAGAAGTATTATGAAGAAAGTAAACATGTTTCAGTAATAACGTCCTGCCTGTTGTTTTATTTCTATACTTCTATTATAAATTTAATACACTGTGTATTTGAGTTTGTGTGTATTTACAAATGGATTACAAATTACACCTAGTATATAGGAATAGGAATTGTTTGTTTAAAATCAATGCTAAATGTTAGCTTGGCAAACAGTCGTTACAGTGTAAGTGAACACTATTATATCAATATTTGAATAGCACTCGTTGATTTTATCGCAATCCGTAAACATAATTTAAACTTTAATCGAAATGAAACATTCATAATTTTACCTACCACCACTGTAGAAAATAGACGAACACACGACACACAGCCTCAGTAAATTTCATTACGCACGGTAAACAAATCGCACAGTTTGACTATATTAACAAATGAAAATATTACAATGTCATATGAATCGACAAATCGAGATACTTCTAATATACGTGATAATTGTACAGTAACCATAAATAATTATTATAATGTTTCTAATGTTAATTCAACCAACGTAGTAGTAAATAGAACGAATTATGTCGGGTATGATCATCAAAGTTGTGAGACATAATTTTGTAAAATTGTTTGAAATAAAATTGATCAAAATCTAAAGATGCAATAATATACAGAGTATCCCATTTAAAGAAATGAAGATTACTAGTTTTAGATCTCTATGTATACATGAAACGAACAACAAAAACAACGACTAAAATAAAAAATCGACGTGTTTAAGCATCATCTACAATACCTGATAAAATGAAAATATTAAAAGTAGTCCAGACTTTTTGGCAGTGTCTTTGAAGTACGTAGTAAAATGAACTAATACGTGTAAAGCATTTAATTACTCAATTATCAATTTTCAAGCAAGCGGTAATCATAATTTTTCCATTCGTGCGTAATATGCCTTTAAACACTTATTACGTAATATAATATTAAACCATGAATGAAATAGAAGTGTAGTACAATGATGTACTTAAAACGTACACGGTACTATTTATTATCAAATCATAAGAACGAAGAAATGCAGAATACCTAATTCTAAAAAACTTTTCCGGCTTAGCATAGTAACCTTTAGGATTTTTCAATAAATAACATGTAAAATTTGACATTTTAAATCCGTGTTTTGTAATTGTTTGGAATGTTTTGTTTGGAATGTTACTGTTGCAGAGGAAATGGCGGCCGATTTGAAAACTCTTTGACATTTTACCTATTTTAATTAACTATTTGTTGTATGTATTTTGCAATTTGTAAAAGATCTGTGAAATAACGTAAAATTTAAATTCTAATTCTTAACACATTCATCCATTTTAGTATTTCATTGCTCCAAACAGCAATGCGTTACGATCATTTTAAAACTACCATAAAGTGTTCTATACAGAGTGGCCCAATAGTGCATGGGTGGAAGATTGTGGGTTTATTAAGGAATATTTCTAAAATTTGTTAATGGAATGTGGTGGGGTGCCCTTACGGCTACAAACCTAAAATATTTTCACTTAAATCGCAAAGTTTATACAGGGTGATTTATATCAAAGTTGCGTTTTTTTAATTGAACCCCTGTATATTATTGCATATTTGGATCCCTTGGTCAATTGTAGTGCGACTTTATGTATCACACATAGTACCTAAAACGAATCGTTTAGCCGCAATTCGTCATTTTACAAAAAGTAGATGTGTGAAAGAAACTAAATATCGCTGTGATCACAAAACTTAGAAGACGATGACTCCGCGATGAATAATCGACTATTGGAGTTACAAAAATAAGTATAGAACAAAATGTGCAACATACATGAAAGAATTCGATAATAAAAAAAAGTCTTGGAGGCGTTTGGAAAAGTTCTGCATAACTCGATGCAACATTAATCTCTGAATTACTGCAATTTCTTGCGGTGGCATTCTTCAGGTCACATAAGGTTCCAGGTTTGCACATAAACCAATTAGTAATCCTCGGAGTAAGATCTGGCCTTCAGGGCGATCAGACAACGTTCCCTCTCAAGGAAATAAGCCGCCCGTGGAATTTCCTTCGAACTACTTGTATTGTTGCTATAGAGGTGTGGGTGTGTAGTTTTAAACCCGCACCTAACCGACAAATGGGAATTAGGCTAACAAAACAAGTAAAGGAAAGGTCAAAGTTAAGTAAAGCGAGTTTTTCTTTTATTTTCTGAAGACCGCTTGAGCTGATATTACATTCGACCCAAATGTTGGCTTAGAATGTGGCACAGAATCTATTGATCCTCAGGATAACCCATTTTCCGAAACTCCAACCAAGTTAGTGTATAAATATAGATTTTGAGCAACATTCGGATCTAATGCTAACCAACACTCATGTGACACAAAATTAAGGTCTTGGTGATCAATGCAATCCATTTGGTTGTAACCTAACGAAATTGGTATATAAAAATAAAACAGTCGGCCTAAATTCTGGCCAATACTGTGGACCAAAGGTATTAGTCATCGAAAGAATCTATTTTATTGCAACCTCAACAAAATTATGTGCAAATATAGATTTTGCGAAATATTCAGCTCCAGTGTTGACAAACGCTCTTGGTCATTAGGCAATCCTTTTGCCGCGACCCCAACGAAATTGTGTCAATACATATTTTTGGCAACAGTCGCCCCAGTGTTAACCGACTATGATGAACCTTGGTAATATGATTCTTGCTTATCCAGGTATTCTGTTTTGGGCAGTTTCAGTCCAAATGTTGAAAAATACTCTTGGGGTACAGAATTTAGCTCTTGGTCATAACGCAATGCATTACGCCCCAATCCCAATAAAATTGTATCCATATGTACTTTGAGCAATATCTAGCTCTTGGTTATCCAAGTATTCTACTTTGCGTATCTTTCACAACTACTATCCTATAATTTTGTACTTTTCACAACTAGAGTTATAATGCCATAAGTCGATAGGCGGCCTAAGGGCCACATTATTTTGTACACAGGCAGACACGCAACGCTTTTGACGTTGTGCACATTACAAGACGTTAGGCTTATTACTGTTTTTAAATAAAAGATTTTGGTGTATAGTCATGGTGAGAAACAAGAAAACAATATTTAGTAAGTGATAAGCGGTAAGTGTTCTGGTTTTGTAGAAGTGACGTAATAGGAAAACAAAGTTTGACATTTGCTGTTTTCTCATAAAATTGGTATAATTTAAGTTTCTGAAAGGCTCAACCGTTGATGATAATAGCTTAGTTAATGAAACGCGTTCGGTGTTTTTCATTTCTGTGTGGTACTTTATCTATACCAGTTGTCATCTTATTTTTAGTTACACATGGTATAATAGTGTAAGCATATTGAACCCTTTTATTTATTTGAATTATTGCGACCAAATACCTTTAGTTATTTATTTTATGTTACTCAATAGTAAACATAAGCTATATAAAGCTACATTTACACGTTATTAACTTGTAAACAACTTTCCAAGTCAACTGTCATTAATAGCAGTGTATGTGTGACCGTAATTTGACAACTAGTAACCCGTTAGCGTAGTAATACTACGTTGAATTTATGTTGAAAATCTGGAACTCTGGAACTGTGGCAGGAACTGCAACAAACAAATACACCGTCGACTGGGGTCGACCACTGATGATGATAACTTAGCTATTGAAACGCGTTCGGTGTTTTTATTTCTTAAATTATTGGAGATATCAAAGTGAACTATTCGGAATATAGTAAACAATAGGTTTACGACTTTTTAAGTTAATATTTATTATGTTAGATATTTTAATATGGTACACTCCCTAGAATATTTTTAAATTATTCCAATCTTTATAAAAGTTACATCCATTTCAATTTTTATTTATTTTGAGTATATTACTTTTAGAAAGAAGGCTTTGCAATCAACTTTAAAAGAGATTGTTGACTGTCAAGCTTATTTTATTTTTTACTGTTAAAAAGTTTTAAAATTGCAAAATGCCACGAAATCTGTAAGAAAACAATACAATTAATTTCATTATTCTTTGAAAATAATAGAAAGTAGTATGCAACTGAACGTATTTTCAATGAAGCAAAGACAGAAAATCGTGTTTGCCGAATATTCATAAGGAAATTGGTAACAAAGTTTTTGAGAATTAAACCAGTTATAAATGAGCGCTGCTCAGGTAGACCCACAATTTCTGAGAAAAAATTACATTTTAACTGAAATTGTTGAAAACCCTAATTTGCCAATGGGAGTTATCGCAAAAACCATAAAGTTTGTAAAAACATGAACTAAATGCTAGGCTTTTATTATTGAATTTCTAGTGCTTCAGTGATGAAAGCACCTTTTTATTGGACGGGAGGTAAATCTAGCACAATCCTTGACACTGGTGAGCTCCGTGCAAGGTGCGTTCTAGCTTTCCTACAATTACAATTCTTCTGCTGTCAAGAGAAAGCATGTTAGCAACAGATAACAAGTAATGACGATCTTCATCACGTTGGGGACAACTTCCGGTACCTTTACAATAGAAGAATGTTAAAAAGCCTCTGTGTATGTTCTCGATTTATTAAGTATTGATCGTTAGGGTTCCAGACTAATTTAGGACGAATTGAAGCGCAGTAGAGCATCTTGATGGATTGCAAGTTAGTGAGATGTTGACATTGGCGTATAATAGAACCCAGTAGTTTGATGGAAGATGAACAAATATTTTCAACATGACACGAAAAAGATAATCTATCGTCAAATGTAAGTCCTTGATCGTAGCAGTTCTTGTTACTGAAACACCATCCACATCATAATTAAATCGAATGGGGCGACATTTACGTGTCAAGAAAACTTCAAGCTCTTTGCTTAAGCAGAGTAAATGGTTTTAGTAGGACTGCAGTGAATCCATTTTTTGATGTAATTGAGGATGTTATGAAAAATATAATTTTACGCCAAATAATATGTACAGTTCTCCAATCTCTGCTGCAGGAAGTTATACACCTTGTTTCTTATTGTTTTCAAGGAAAATAGTGTCATCCCTATTGCTTAAAGGGGCAAGCCCAGATGATGCAGGATATGCTAGTTTGTCCGGATATATTGCAAGCATTTCCTACTTTATTTGGACCATTTAATAAAGTATAGAAAACTTTCTGAATAAGACCCTGTTCTACTAATTCCTGAAGGTCACACCAGTCATAGACAACTAAATGGAATTTAAAAAGGTAGATAAAGTCACTTCTTTTTACATTGTCTGCCCAGTGCAGCCATCGGATGCTGCTCCTAGATTTATGTTGAAGAAGAATATTCTCGTTAGTGTGATTTCTACATAAGCTCTAACCCCCGTATTTCCATAGCTTTATATGAAATTGCTGAACCTCTTCATCTGCATCAAGAAATGTGAAAAAAGCAGGATTTTCACCTACAGACTGAAACGGATTTTATGCCTTCAAAAGTATTGAACTACCACAATACTGCAGTCAAACATGAACCCGTCAATACAAGAAATGTCAATTCTACTCATCAGGTGCAAATGGAAGTCAATGTGGAAAATGGTAATTTTCATGTTGAAGATCTGAAGAAATGAGACAATGACTGTTTCTCTAAGTTGTTCTTTTGGAAATTTTTTACAGAAATGTTCTCCAAAACTCTCAAAACCCGAAAAAAGAGGAACAATACCAAGAGAAGGAAATAACTTCTAAATTCTAACTAGCACACCCGTAAAAGAGGGTTTGAGGAAACAAGAAGAATACAAGAAAATAAAGATGATACGGAACTGACAGGCATAAAAGACAAATGTAAGAAAATGCTCAAAATGGTAACCACAGCTCTGTAGTAAAGAAAAAAGATTTAACATGAAGAGACCAGTTGAGAGCAGGGTCAGTGACTCAGATTTCGAGCCGCTAAAAACTAAACAATCAAAATTAAAGACAAGAACTGAGAACGACATAAATGATGACGGCAAAACTGATTCAAAGTCAGAAGAATGCCTACACTGTGAAGGATACGAACGGTGGAGCAGATGTCAGGGATGCAGAAAATGGGCACACGATGGATGCGCAGGCGTAGACGAATTACCAAAAGCCAAATAAATGTGTGACCATATGTATTTGTTTTCCTTAAGTGTATAATTAAAGAAAATGTTAGCCCCAATCTCCCTTGTAAATTTGAAGGCAAACATTTTCTCAAAAATTATGTCCTAGGATTGCTTTGGCATTTTAGTCATTTCATTTCAGAATCAATATTGAAGTGTGTGTGTTTCATTTTTTGATGCTACCACTTCATAGGGACTCGAAACTTGAATTTGCATATCGACCAACGTAATTGTTGCAACGCCATTGCATGAAAGCCAAATGCAATTCTATTAAAATATAAGGAAGGATATTATAAAATGAAACGACGTTTGCATTTTTGCACTTTGTATACTTCAATTTGGTATGTAATATATGCATTTAGGGTGGAGTTGAATGCAACCTTATTTGTTAATGAAATTTTAAATTTTAAATGCATGGACCTTTTTGTAAGTGTCTAAGGTTATGTGTGAGAACAGCCTTTAGCTAACTTTATCTATTTGAAATATTTGTGTATTTAGTCACTGTTTTTCGAGTAAAATACATAGCATAACAAACATTGCTGGGAGGAAGTGCAAGCAAGTATCGACAGTTAACAATCTCATACATTTTAATTAGTAATTGAAATATTTGGATTGTCACAAAATAAAATCCTTATTGAAAAAAATCATGGATTTAAAATTTAGGTTCTTAGACTTAAGTTACTATGACCAGCCGAAAACATTAATAGTTCACATCTTTTCATATTTAATTTTTAATGCAATTATGGTTAAACTCGGCAAAAATTATTTCTCAAGAAATATTATCGAGAAAGTGAACATGTTTCAGTAATAACGTCCTGCCTGTTGTTTTATTTCTATACTTCTATTATAAATTTAATACAGTGTGTATTTTGTTTTGTGTGTGTCATTTTACAAACGGATTACGAATTACACCTAGTATATAGGAATAGGAATTGTTTGTTTAAAAATCAATGCTAAATGTTAGCTTGGCAAACAGTCGTTGCAGTATAAGTGAACACTATTATATCAATATTTGAATAGCACTCGTTGTTTTTATCGCAATCCGTAAACATAATTTAAACTTTAAGGTAGAAATGAAACATTCATAATTTTAATCAATGAATGAAATAGAAGTGTAGTACAATGATGTACTTAAAACGTACACGGGTACTATTTATTATCAAATCATAAGAACGAAGAAAATGCAGAATACCTAATTCTAAAAAAACTTTTCCGGCTTAGCATAGTAACCTTTAGGATTTTTCAATAAATAACATGCAAAATTTGACATTTTAAATCCGTGTTTTGTAATTGTTTGGAATGTTTTGTTTGGAATGCTACTGTTGCAGAGGAAATGGCGGCCGATTTGAAAACTCTTTGACATTTTACCTATTTTAATTAACTATTTGTTGTATGTATTTTGCAATTTGTAAATGATCTGTGAAATAACGTAAAATTTAAATTCTAATTCTTAACACATTCATCCATTTTAGTATTTTATTGCTTCAAAACAGCAATGCGTTACGGTCATTTTAAAACTATCATAAAGTGTTCTATACAGAGTGGCCCAATAGTGCATGGGTGGAAGATTGTGGGTTTATTAAGGAATATTTCTAAAGTTTGTTAATGGAATGTGGTGGGGTGTCCTTACGGCTACAAACCTAAAATATTTTCACTTAAATCGCAAAGTTTATACAGGGCGATTTATACCAAAGTTGCGTTTTTTTTTAATTGAACCCCCTGTATATTATTGCATATTTGGATTCCTTGGTCAATTCTAGTGCGACTTTATGTATCACACATAGTACCTAAAACGAATCGTTTAGCCGCAATTCGTCATTTTTACAAAAAGTAGATGTGTGAAAGAAACTAAATATCGCTGTGATCACAAAACTTAGAAGGCCATGACTCTGCGATGAAAAATCGACTATTGGAGTTACAAAATAAGTATAGAACAAAATGTGCAATATACATGAAAGAATTCGATAATAAAAAAAAAAGTCTTGGAGGCGTTCGGAAAAGTTCTGCATAACTCGATGCAACATTAATCTCTGAATGACTGCAATTTCCCTTGCGGTGGCATTCTTCAGGTCACATAAGGTTTCAGGTTTGCACACATAAACCAATTAGTAATCCTCGGGGGTAAGATCTGGCCTGCAGGGCGATCAGACAACGTTCCCTCTCAACGAAATAAGCCGCCCGTGGAATTCCCTTCGAACTACTTGTATTGTTGCTGCAGAGGTGTGGGGTGTGTAGTTTTAAAACCGCGAGATGGCTGAAGTAGCGGATGCGAAGGCTTTATTTATGTCAGGAAGTGCAAAGTGGTCATATAGAGCAATTACTTTTAATGTCAAAAAGTTACAAATTAAGTTAATAATTAAACTATTGTTAATTAAAACAAATAGTTTTGAATATTCAAGTGGCAATAATTTCTAGAAAATATAAATACCCTAAACCGGGCCTACTTTGTGACAATTTTTGTGTTCTTTTCTACATTGAATTTGTTATTATACTGAATACTTTGAATTTTACGTGGATCTGAAGTTTGAACCTTCCTCTTTGGAATGCTTAGTGGCGCATTGCAATATTATGTATACAAAGGAGATATTAATTGAATAAAGTGTGACAAAGTTACCCCGCAGTTAGGGTTTTCTTTGTGACAGGCATGTTTTACTATGAAAATACTAGTGAGTTGACTGCTGACACAAAGTATTGTCTTAATAAATAATACAATTATTCGAACCACGTGTAAAGAGTTTAAAGTAAAGAAAATACGTCCCTAGTGGGTGATAAATTTTTTTTGCAAATATGTATTAGAAAATAAAGATGGTAAATAAACATTTCTTCCAAATACACCAAACACAAAAATCTTAGAACATGTAAAAGAAGAAAATTTAATATTAGTATGTAAGCTAGATGAAATCACTGAAAAAGCTGTGCATCACTGAAACATCAAATAACTATCTTTTGCCGCAATGTTCATTATTATTTCACCATCGCGATAAAATATTTCGTTTTTGGCTGGGGTCACTTCCACTGCATCATTACGCTAACGTGCGCTCCTGTCTTAGAACTTTTGTAATTTTCCCAGGGAAATATTTACCTTCATAGTTTATGACAACTTATTTTTCCACGGATTTCTGAACTTCTGTAGTAACTGGGGCTTCTTTACCCACACAATTTGTGCCTTCATCGGAAGAAAGTGTTCATTCCAAGTGCTGTTGTCACTTTCTTCGTATGGAACTTAACTCTCGTCTTCCGAACTGGTATCTGAACACTGAATTTTTCGTTTTCTAATGCTAGGTAGTGGGAGTGGTTGGTAGAAACAAGAAGGCTGAGGTTCTTGAGGAAGTGTCTCACTGTTTCATTTGCGGACTCCTGGGGCCCAGCAGATCAGTAGCTCTTATGATTTTCCCATGTGGTACGTTTAACCGTTTTTGTTTTTCTTATTTGCCTTGTTCGCGTTGATTCACTCCGCGTTTTACTTAAATGGTCAATAAAACTGTTGCTAACATTTTTAATCACTTCATCTGCCGTTATATTATGTATAGTGCCCAAAAGGTTTAAAACTAGTTCCCTACTTCAAGGAAATATTCTGCATTGCGGGGTCTCGTAGACCGTAATTTCTGGGATTTATAGTTCACATACACAGGAGCCAATTCTCCTTCAGTATCTCCACATATCATGAATGTACATGCCTTCGATGCATTTCGTATTTTCTCTGGGTACTTCATTCCTCGCCTGGTAATGGTATTCTGAAGTCCAGGATCATCGACTAGATTTGTTTCATCATAGTTCCAGACACTAGTTGGAGGAATCCCTTATATTTTATCTCCAAATTATAAAAAACTTGTTGCAGCTCTAGCGTGAGATGTTTTGTGCAAATCTTTGAGACAGTGTGGGAAGGCACTTGAGGAACAACTTTACCCAGTCAATTCCAAGGAGGTTCTTTTAAAACAGGCAATATTTCTACCACACTGTTGCAGATAAGATTTTACTACACATCTAGGGTGATATGCAGTAACGGGAAATCCAAATCTTGACATTGTGGTTACATGAACAACAAAAGCGTTTTGTTCTTGGTCACTAAAACCTTTTGTTGCCCATGCCGTTTTTCATAATTTCTTTCAACTTTAGCCACAGAGTGTTACTGTGTATGCCCTACTTTTCTAAAGCAAGACGAAAGGACAGCCTTTTTGTCTTATATCTTCGAGAGTTTCCTCTAATTTCGGTAATTTCTGCTACCAAGCTTCCTTTTACATACCAGTGACATTCTAGGTCTGAAAATTTGCATTATTGATGTAAAATAGCGATTAAAACAAAAAAAAACTAATTTTTGACTGAGTTTTATCTGCTTAACATTGCGGGGGTTGCATTATGACTGGTTTTTGTGTCACAAAGTAGCCCCTAAAATCTTTGATTTTGTATTGAACTAATACCACATCGAAACTAAAAATTGCAATATTAAACTCTAAAACGGTCTGTAATAAATGTAAAACAACTTGTACTCACTTGATTTTTTAATACTGATTGGTTTTAATCTCACAGTACAAAGTATACAGACAAACTGAAAACACCCACAAAATACGGCAATGACTCATACACTTGTAATCTTATGTAGATAGCGCACCCGCTTCATAGATGACGCCAAAGACTCTTCTATAAGTAGTCACTTCCCAAAACTAGGTTTGGTTTGTGGTATAGTACCAAATCTAGATTCTTTAACGCCTAGTGTCACAAAGTTGCCCTCCCTTCCCACAGTCACAAAGTAGCCCCGGGTTACGGTAATTCAAAAATATCCTATGGGAGTATGCTACATTGAAATACTTTTCGAATGAGTCTAATTTAAATCCCTATTAAACAAAAAAAATAGCGTCACTCGGTGTCGCATCACTACCTTGAATGTTGACGTCAAAACAGCTTAAAAAGTCGTAAACCTATTGTTTACTACATTCCCAAAATTTCATTTTGATATCTCCAATGATTCAAAAATTAAGGGAGGGGACTTACTTTATATCCTTTGACTGAATTTTGTAAACGTGTTTATGAAGTAGTGATTATTCTGTGTAGGGTAAGCAAAAAAATATAGGACTAGACGATTATAGCGCGACATCATGCAAAAAAAGGGTGTTAACGCTATATGTGTTCTTACAGATACAGAGAAGATCACTAAGAACCTTACTATAAAGATTTTTTCACATTTTCCAAAAAAAAACAACTCTTATACAGTTTTCCCAAACCAGATTAACCTCCACAACGTGCCCAAGATAAGGATGAACAGCATGGGGAGCTTGAAAACGGTAAGAGATACGAAGGCGGTTAAATTAGAGAAAAGTTGTATAATTTAGGGCATGTTCATATGTAGTTTGCAAAGATTTAAAGCAAAAGGCGATTTTTGGGTTTTATTTTTTCGTAATTCCTTCATTTATTTAAAAATATTTTTAAAAACATTGTCACTTTTTGAATTCTGTTAAATGGCGTTTTCAAATTTTTTATTCGACTTTTCGTCTCCGAAAAACCGTCATCAACTTTATTTTTTATCGCCGCAACCAACGAAACACCCAGTATTCGATAGTATTTTTTATTACGAATTTAACCGTGTATTACACATTATGGTTTTGAAGCTGAAAAATTCGGATTTTTATTTTTACATTTTTCATGTGATATGAGTTACTATTAGAAGGCTTTGATAAAATAACACTTGTTTAACATTTTGTTGAAATCGTTGTGGTTAGTTTTGTTTAGTTAATTTATAATTATAATTAAGCAATAAGTGTATCTATGGAAATACGAAATTTTACAAACGAAGAAAAGTTCGATATGTTGACATGCTACATCTTGTCCCACAGAAATTGTGTAGTTACTGAGCTGATGTATTTGGATAAATATCCTGAACGAAGGGAACTTGGTAAATCCATTTTTAGACGTTTGGAGTCTAATTTAAAAGAATTGGGTTCATTTACAATACCTGTTCTATCCCGTTAAAAACAATCTGATGACGAAAAAGCTAATACCGTTTTACAAGCCGTTGTTGAAAACTCTGAAATAACGACAAGGCAAATTGAACATCATACTGGTACAGCTAATTCTACGGCACAATTCATTTTAAATAAGAATAGGTTTCATCCATATAAATTTGGAGTTTGTCAGGGCCTTAGACCAGCTGATCAGGAGCGGCGAGTAGGTTTTTGCGAATGGTATACTAAAAAATGTGACGAACATTTAAATTTTCCTTTTAAAATAATTTGGCCTGATGAAAGCATGATAACCAATAATGGAATTTTCATTCAATTTTCAACCGACGTAACAAACATTGGTGGGCAAAACAAAATCCTATTTAAAAAAAAATCAAGACATCAACTGGATTTAATATGTGGATGGGCATTTTGGGACGAAGATTAGTAGGACCTTTTATTTACCACTACAATTTAAATGCCGAACGATATCTGAACTTGCTAAGGACTGATTTGGAAAATGCCTTAGATGAATTACCTATAGCACTTGTTAACAACTGTTGGTTTCAACAAGATGCTGCCCCAGCACATAACTCAAGAAATGTACAGGAGTATCTCTCATTGCAGTTTACAGGAAAATGGATCAGAATTTACAGTGCAGTAGCTTGGCCAGCCCGATCACCCGATTTAAGTCCGTTGGATTTTTTTCTGTGGGGTTATCTGAAAAACCAAGTGTATGGGAGTTTTGAAAATGAAGAGCAGTTGTTAGTATCGGTTATGGCAGCAGTTAATACAATTTCGCCAGAAATGCTAGACCGTCTTTAAATTCTTCAGTGCTTAGAAAATAACGGCAACCTATTTCAACAGTTATTGTAATTACTTAACTTTAATTAAATAGGTTTAAAAGATTGGAGTTGTTAAATTTGTACATAAAAATATTATCAAATACTAATATTAATCCGAATTTTTCTTAAAAATTAGCTTCAAATTCATAATGGTTAAATTTGTAATAAAAAATACTATTCAATACAGGGTGTTTCGTTGGTTGCGGTGATATAAAAAGTTGATGATGGTTTCTCGGAGACGAAACGTCGAATAAAAATTTGAAAAGGCCATCTAATAGAATTCAAAAAGTGACAATGAAGAAGTACCTTTGGTTTTCAAAAATCTTTTAAACTAAATGAAGGAATTACAAAAAAAAAAAATCCAAATTTTTCTAAATCTCGGAAACCGTAAACAATAATGAACTTTTGCAAGCTACATGTGAACATGCCCTAAATTATACAACTTTTCTCTAATTTAACCGCCTTCTTATCTCTTACCGTTTTCAAGATTCCCATGCTGTTCATCCTTATCTTGGGCACATTGTATATGAAAGTAGACTAATGTAGTGATTACACGTTGTAGATTTGGATATCTTCAATTAAAAGTTTTCCTAACTCAGGTTTTTATTTAGGACGAGGAAATGATGTAAAACCATTAAGTAAAATGTATTCATAAACAGTTATTATGATTTAAGAAACTTGAAAATATACCACGTATATAATTTTATACTTTACTATAATTTTTAAGCAGTTTTTCACATTAATTTGGTTTAATTTATAGCTTAATTTCAAAGAAAGGCAAACATAATAGTTAATTTAATTGAGTTTGGGTGCTTTATAAAACTGTATGAAAGTTAACATTACAAAACCACTCTTGTGCAGGCATGTTAAGGTATTTCCGTAATAATTAATTACAATTATCAAGAGGATAGGAAATATTGCGAAAATTACTCGGTACGACATTCTTTAATTCGTTTCCATTTCTTTTATGGCAAAATTCTAAATGCAATAATATTACACAACATTTAAGTATAAAATGCTGCTTTTCTATGATGGGATAGTGAAATTAAGATTTATTCTCATGTCATATTACTTGGAATAGCGTTTGCATTACGTACTCTACAAGCTTCCAAGGTTTCATTTGAGAAAGAAATCCATTAATGCTCATCCAGTCTTGACTATTGACTTCTTGATAATTGTGTAGGATATTTTTTCAATGTAATTTATTAGATGCCTAAAACAATAAGCTTGAAATTTCTTTCATTACATAAAACTATTACACTATCTGTTTTAGAAATGAGTTTGAAGTGTGTGCCATGGTAATGCATTCTCAATCACATTTCTGGCAAATAAGTAAATTTACAATTTAATTATTTTCACTTTCTAGACTAGCATTAGATTAAAAGTGTAAGTAAACATACTTTTGTATTGTTAGTTAATTCATGCAGGCTGTAGTATTAAAATACTTCATAAAATACTTTCTCACACAGTCGTAAACTTTTACGTGACTTAAATTATAAAGTTTGTATGCATATAATACTTAATGCATTACATAATTTTCACGTTAATATGTGTTTAGAGTAATGCCTTTTATATATGAGTACTTTACTTATCAACTTTCTTATTTATTGTGAAACGTTTTTAGTCAGCTTTCAAGTGTTAAATAGAAATTATCAGTCCTATAAAAAATGCTCATAAAGCATTGCATTAATTAAAATTCTTTCAAAAGAATTCTCTTGGTATAAACGTAATAAATTTATTATAAAAGGTGTCGAAATTTGACCTTCCAATTTAATTTAATAATAAATCAATAAAGTGTCCAAAAAAGCTTTTTATTATCAACCTCCTTTTCTATTGTAAATTGTAGATTGTCGTTATATTGGTTAAAATCGTTTAAAGTAAACCGATTATTGAGCACATGATACCGACAAAATTTTTTTGCTAATTTATAAAAGAAAAATATTTTTCTAATTTACTACAACTGTAGGTTTGAACCTCAACTTAATATTATCCATATTTTTAGAAAATTATTTAATAACTGTATTTTTATAGTTATCCTGGCCAAGGAAGCTTGATATTTAAACAAGGAGTTTAATTTATTTGCCCTTTGATTGTATACGGATTATATAAAGGGTATCCAAATTTGACCTTCCGATTTAATTTAACCCATTAACGCGCGAATTATTTATTTTTATAATTTTTAACTTCTGTGTTGTTTATTCTAAAGAAAATAGTTTAAGAAACAATTTGTTTTTATAAATTTTTGTCATTAGATGTATACTTTTTGCAAAAAACGGTGTTGCCATATGGCAACGCTACGCTCTTAGACCACCCAAATTAAAAAATAAGAAAACAAAATTTTAAGTTAAGTTTTAAAGTTTTAAATACATAACATTTCAACGAGCATGAAAACTTGGAAAGCAGTCTATGCACAGAGCTTCTTTACATTTTGAACACATTGTTCTCACGATGGATTTGAAAGTACGTTTGGCACACTTTCGTTTTTTATGTTGTTCTGACCGGATCTCCAAATGATCTAATCGGCCAAACCTGACCGATTCACCAGATATACGACTGTCTGTTGAAGATGCGCATGATGTGGCTGGTCTTTCAGATCCTTTACTCGCAGTTCCATACTTCGCTAAGTAAGCGTTAGCAATTTCTCTTTTGAAGTCTAATTGGGGCATTCTCTGATTCCTGCTCTTATTAAATAATACCCAACTGTTCTGAAGGGCAACATCCAATAGCTAAGTTATAATGGGTCAATACCATTTTTTCCCCGAACACAAATATGGTAACAAGCAATATTTTGATTCATTTGATCAATTCCGCCCATGTACTTGTTATATAGAGCAATTACATTTGGCCTGGCAATATTTATGTGTCTCTTATTTTTTTGAGAATACCGTTTCACTTGACTTATCTCTTGAGTACCACATGACGATGATAGTATGGTTACAACCGCATTGTCCATCCAGCGTAAGTAAAATAATTCATCTTGATGTTGAAATGTTTTTTTAGTAGCAATGGGGCAGTTTATAGGTATTCGATTGTCCCGTATTGTTCCAATTGCCGAATAACCAAGGAATTTAAGATATGAAAATAAATTACGCCCAGAAAATAAATTGTCCATGTAAATTATCTTAAATTACGTTTATTTTCTGGGAGTTCCTCTAATAAAACTACAAGAGGAGCACTAGCTTTCCCAAATAATACTTCATAGTCGGTATTCGATTTCGGAGATTTTCCCTGATACAAATCAAAATATCCATCTTTGCTATTCAAACACCACATTTTATAGCCAAACCTGATGGGTTTTCCTCGAATGAACTGCTTGCATGTCTATCTGCCAAAATATCTAATCATGCTTTCGTCATACGAAAGATGTTCCTCTGGTTGGAAGTTTCGCACGCAACCTTCTTTCATCAATTCCATTAGCGGACGTATTTTACAAGATTTGTCTTATCCTCTAAATGAAGAAATCTACAGATTTGCAAAAATCTGCTTTGTCGCATAGATTCCGAAATTGCTATGTTTTTGACATCATTGTTAGAACTCCAATAATGTCGCTTGGATGGTAAGTTGTTATAACCAGTAATGTATAAAATGCCAATGAAACATCTAATTTCGTCCGTTGTTATACCAGGATCAGCGCAATTGAGAAACATTGCATAACGACGTGTTTCGTTTGCCATATGCTCAATGACGGCATCATCGACAAATTGTTGAAATATTTCAACCATACTCATGTTCTCATATATAGAATAATTTGTGTTGGGAAATAATGAAGCTGGGCTCTCGAAATCGCCTTGTCCATCCCATCGCGGTTGTAGCTTGTTGTTTTGTTTTTTAGATTTTAGTTTCTCGAAAATCCATTTATTGGTACCCTCTGACTTCATAGAATCTGCTACCGCTTCAATATCTGCAGGTTCATTATTGTCGATACCAATTCTTGCATTATTAGCTAATCTTATCTCAGAAGTAGATGCTAGCTGACGAGATGTAAAGTTATCAATGATTCTGTAAACAGTACAAATAAAAAAATGTTCTCAATAAAAACAAAACGCCAATATTACCCGATTTCCTCGTCTCCCGCATCCTCATCTGTTTCTATATTTACATCTGGAGGTTCGAGGAAAATTTCTGCGTCGAAATCATTATTTTCGATTCATATCTACCGCTTCTGCAAGCGAAAAACCTTTCCTATAGAAATAATCGAAAATTAGGTTGTGTAAACGCGTAGCGTTGCCATATGGCAACATTGCTATTACCAAGCACGTGGTAATTACAAAACACAAAACTTTAGTAAAATTCTTATATGAACAACTCTATTGCACTATGTACTGCAGTGTTTCAACCTTAAAAATCTCATAAGTTTATCCTAGGTTATACTTACTCGAATCTTGTGTCCATATTTTCAGTACCGCGTGCACTTCACAATTTCAAAACTGACCTAACTGCTGTAATAAACATCAAATACTAATTCTTTCATGCACTATGTCTTCTAGTAACCTTCGAGTCTCGATTTGCGAAAGGACCTGCCTCTACCCGAACAGATTATCCTGTTTATGATATAATTTATGGTATAGTGTTTAATGTTGCCATATGGCAACGCTACGAGTTAATGGGTTAATAATAAATCACTGAAAATATTTCAAATCTAATGATTTTATTGTACAACCGTTGCGATTAACAATGAAAAATTTTATCCTGCAAGTGAGCACTCTTCTGGTCCATTGGCACGTTTTCGCATTTATTCTGATCATTTTTCAAATTGAATGAATAATGGCATCTCGAAGTGGTTTGAGCATTCTTAACATAAACCCTTCCCTTCAAGAAGCCTCACAAAAAATAATCTAGTGGTGTGAGATCACAAGATCTAGGCGGCCAATTAACTTCAGCTCTTCGAGAAATTATTCGATCACCAAATCTTTCCCTTAAAATATTGATCGTTTCATTCGCAGTGTGGCGAGTGGCACCATCCTGCTGAAACCACATATTCTGGACATCCATACCTTTCCAAATTGTTCCATAAATAATTTGTTATCATTGTCCTGTATCGAGCTCTATTTACAGTAACCGCATGACCAGCTTCACTCTGGAAAAAATAGGTACTAATCATGCCTCCAGCCCAAAAACCACACCACACAGTACTTTTTCTGGATACTGTCGTTTCTCCAGTATTTCTCTTGTATTATCTTCACCCCATATCTTACAATTTTGTTAACGCGTCATTCAAGTTCAAAATGAACTTTACCGTTAAAAAGTATTTTTCGAAAAAAATCGTTATATTCTTGCTTCTTTTCTAAGACCCAATTAACAAATGTACGACATGACAATTGATCGGTTGGCTTCAGTTCTTGTGTCAATTGTATCTTGTAGGCTCTTAAATGCAGACTGTGAACGTTTACGAATTGACATTTTAAGGTTTTCAGCAACACTAGTACGTACCGTAGCAATGTTTCCATCTTATCGAACACGACAATTGTAAACTTTTTGTCTATCGATTTCTACTGGTCCAGACTCTTCAAATTTCTCAATAACTTTCACCGATGGTGCAATATTTCGTCGAAATGCGTACGACATTTTCTTGCAGTTTCAGCAAAACATTCCCCATTTTGATAATAAGTTTTTACAATAAATACACGTTCTTCAACGGAAAATCTTTCCATGATGAGCAAGTCAAAACTAATGACATCTGACGTCTGACACTATGACATGACATTTAAGCAAGAGTAATAGAAATGGCGGGGAATTTAATTCGGAAGCCCAAATTTGGACATCATTCTCGAAAAACTAAAGTTAATTGGCCGCCTAGATTTGTGATCTCACACCACTACATTATTTTTTGTGGAGCTTTTTGAAGGCAAGGGTTTATGTTAACAACCTCTAACCACTGAACAGCTTCGAGATTATCATTAAATTGGAGAATATCTGCGAAAATATGATTGAAAATTTTGGAAAAAGAATTTTAGCATGCCAAAGGAGCAGAAGGGGTCACTTGCAGGATATAATTTTTCATTGTTAATCGCAACATTTGTACATCAAAATGAAATAATAAAATCATTAGCTTTGAAATATTGTCAGTGATTTATTATTAAATTAAATCGGAAGATCAAATTTGTACACTCTTTATATAGTGGATATACAATCAAAGGGCAAATAAATTAAACTCTTTGTTACAATATCAAACTTCCTTCGCCAGAATAACTATAAAAATGCAGTTATTAAACAATTTTCTGAAAATATGGATAATATTAACTTGAGGTTCAAAGCTAAACTTGTAGTGAATTAGAAAAATACTTTTCTTTTATTAATTAGCAAGAAAATTTTGTCGGTACCATGTGACAATATTCGGTTTACTTTAAATGATTTTAACCAATACAACGACAATCTACAATTTACAATAGAAAAGGAGAATGATAATAAGATAGCTTTTTTGGACACTATGAGCATTAGGACAGAACACAACATAATTATAGTATAAAGTCAATTAGTACTAACCGATTCATAAATTATTATTCCTTCCATTCTATCAACATGAAAATTAATTTAATAAAGGCATTAAGATGTAGAGTCGACTTTTCCATATGTAAAGAAACAAGGATTAATTAAGCTGAGAGACATTCTTCTTGAAAATTTTTATCAAAAGACATAAATATAACTCTCTTTTCAAATAACTTTAGCAACAACTTTTTTATTAACAACAATAACAATATCAACAATAGCGAAAAAACCCCACAAGAATATTTTATACACCTTTGCCTTACATTGCAGTACTCACACAAAATTAATTAACATCTTTAAAAAGAAATCTAACATCAAATTTGTAAAGAAAAATATATTAACAATCCAAAATTATTTTTACTAAAGTAAAACTCCTTTAAAATCAATGGATAAATCTGGACTAGTTTATGAATTTCCTTGTAATAAGTGTAATATGGTTTATATTGGTCAGATATCACCCTGTATGAGGGTTTTTCAGAGGGATTTCCTCACACACCAGTAGCGGCATGATTACTGCGTATACGCACACTATGTGCTGCTACTTAGGCGAATGCTGGGGTAGTATTTTCCCTCCCAGAACCCTAACTCTGTTCCTTCCGATGCTATCCTGACCACACCCATCTTTAATCCCACCATACATATATACGTAATGTATGTATATATGCTGGGAATCCATAATTGTGGCTGAAGGAGCTTGGAGAGCTCAAGCAGCCCGCCCTCCCCTTGGGGAGGGAATGAAATACATGGCCTTTTCCTTTTCAAGAAGAAATTTTTACAAAAATGACAATAAAGAAATAGTGTAGAGTCGAGTATAAGAGAAATAATCTATGAGTAATTACATTTAAACGTTTTATACACATAGCTCAGTTTGTAAAAAGGAAAGGAAAGGGCCACGTATTTCATTCCCTCAACAAGGGGGAGGGCGGGCTGCTCGAGCTTTCCGAGCTCCTTCAGCCACATTCATGGATTCCCAGCATACATACATTACGTATATATGTATGGTAGGATTAAGGATGGGTGTAGTCAGGATCGGATCGGAAAGAACGGAGTTAGGGTTCTGAGGGGGAAAATACTACCCCAGCATTCGCCGAAGTAGCTGCACATGGTCTGCATATACACAGTGACTATGCCGCTACATGGGTATACGGAAAACCCCCTGAAAAAACTCATACGAGGTAGACGGAAATGGGAATCGAACCCATTACCTCCCGTATGCTAAGCAGGTCGTGTCATCACTACGCTACCAGCTCGGTTCAGTTTGTAATGAACGATCCTATAAAAAATAAATTAGTGTATAAATGTACTACAGGATTTTAGGGTTCATTTCAGTTCCCACATTAAAAGTTAAAGGTAACATTTGAACTAAAAAAATAGTGACCCTATTGGTCTTGTTAGTTACCTTAAAATTAAACAAATTAACCCCACATTATTTACAGTTAACGATGATATGAAACATTACTTTATTAATAGAAATTATTGTTCTAAAGTAACGTTAGACTTAAATAATGTACTAAGACGTACATGCTAGTTAAAGGAGGTACTGATATATTTTTGTATTTTGAACCATTTCAATTTCAGTGCAAAATTTTGGCAGCTTACGATAATGGACTATGATTTTCAACACTGAATTTAATAAATGGCGTAGATACATATATGGGTTTTGAAGTCTTTGACGAAGATTCCTAATCATAAACTGTACTTTCAAATTTGCCAACCTTTATTAAACACATAATTATCAATAAGTATCTGCTACGTTTTATGAAACACATGTGCTTTAAAAGTCAGCAGATCACTAACTGCATCGATTAGAATGGTGGTAGAAGGAATTCCGCAAGTTAAAATAACCTAAATGTAATGAATATCTTGTTACATTACAATTAAAAAAAGTTAAATATGCCTTCTTTAATAAATACTGTGAATGTAGTACCTACCTCATTTATGAAATCACCCGTGCTTCGCAATGGGATGGTATGCCAACCCCACCCTCTGATATTGGTTTTGAAACTCCTAACCTTCCTCCCGAAATCATATTTAATTTGAATTTAATAGATCTCTAAGATGCTTTTGTTATATGTCTCAAGGAACCTAACAATCCTCATTTCACCCCATTTCCCCCCCTTTAGCAATTTGCTGAACTGAATTCGTAAATTCCATAAAGAATCTTCATTTAGGTTGTAAAACGCTGTTTAGTTTGATACCCAACAATATATTTTACAATATTTTGAACTTTCAACTCCTAAAACTACCCTTGAGGGATGATTAATTTCATAATTGCTTTTCCCTTATTTTTGTCAACTATTTTCCATCCTCCTGATACTCTACACGGTATACTCAGAAAACTTATTTTGCTTCCTTGTTCATCCGTCCCTTTCTACCCTGTTAGGGCATGATTTCGGAGCAAAGTAAAAACACGTGTTTCGTTATTTGTTAAGTAACATCTAAATATCAATTTTCATGTTTCTGTGCATAGCGGCTTTTAAGACAAATTCACTTCGTTTAAACACACAAACATTAAAGAAATACCGCCAAACTTTGTTTATCCCCATCATCGACAGGTTTCTCCAAGAGTTAAAGAACAGATTTTCTGAAGAATCCCACAGACTCCTTCTTGCAATTAAGTCTAGAATTGTTAAAACCTTTGAAGTCATATTATAATTTGTCTGGTAGCCTTAAAGGAGAAAGTTACGTCCTTAAAAATTACTTAAATGTCGAAGAAGACAAAATAAATGATTTGAGTAGTTTTTTCAAGATTTTAGACAATCAATTGTTTCCAGTTGTTCCAAGAATAGCAAAAATAGACAACACCTGTAATTTCTTGTTCGTGCGAGAGGGCTTTCAGTGTCTTAAAATTAGTAAAGACCTGTCTACGTTCAACCATGGGACAGGAAAGTGTTTCGAATCTGGGAATTCTGGCAATTGAATCCCACGAAGTTAAAAAAATTTGTTATGAGGAAATTATTAATGTTTGCATGACTGACAAATAGGAGAAACGCATTGTTGTTACCGACATAGTGACACTTAATCTTCAAGAAACTAATAAACTTGTTATTATTACTGTCAATTTCGATAGTTTAAGTTGTCTTTTTTTGTAAATTTCACATACGCCTTGCGCCATTATTCATTTCAACCTAATAATGAGACTGAAGAAAATATGGAAAATGATTGAAGTACTTCAAAACTAAGCTATAATAACGAATTTACGAATGACGATGTTATAACTATGACTTATTATAATATGGGCAAGGGCTTGCATATGGTTTAACTGAGATGACTATCCAAACTGATGCCTTTGACATGTTTGGTATGTCTAATACACAAAGATGAATTAATGATAAAACCACCTAATCAAGCAATTAGGTATAATAACGAGTACAACTTTACAATGGGTTGCGCACCTGTAACAAAATTTAAAGAATGGCATTCAATAAAGTACTTGAAAAATACAAAATAATAAAAATTTACGAATGACGATGCTATAATCAGATAATGGAACACTTTTGAAAATAACGAAATATTTTTTCACATGCAATATGATTTCCGAAAAATAGAAACAAAACCAGTGATATAGTCCACCTTGTAAATAGGATACTTGACGATTTCAAAAACAGTTGTGACTCTATTGGCAGCTTTTTAGATCTTTCTAAGGCGTTCGATAGATGTCTTATTGACAACTTACTCTTAAACTACGGACCCGCCATAATTTTAGTGAAAACAGTCAGAAGATCCTTTTCAACAAGATTCTGTCGTCACAGATATGTTTAAAAAGAGGAATACCACAAGGATCTAACCTTGGTCCGGTATTACTTTTAATTTACATTAATGATATGCCAGATGTACTAACACATGAAGTACGTTGCTTACTGTATGCTGACGACACTACAATAATGTCTCGCGATACTACCTACGGTATATCAAATGAAGTTTCTGAAGAAGCAAGTAGACACTTGAAATGGTGTCAACTAAAACTGAGAAAGTAATCTTCTCATTAAAAAAATTACCTAATGAAGTTGTTACCACGAGCAGTATCAGATTCTTGAGGTGCGTACTGGAGGTAACTCTTAACTTTAATTCGCATTACAGCTACGTAGCTTGCAAAGTAACACAACCTAGTTACTGCGCAAGAAGCTATGTCATAGTACTTCGATAAAAGTTTCCCAAAATGCCTATTTTCCTTGATTCACAGTGTTATTGGTTACGCTGTAGTAGCCTGGGGACATAATCCTTGTTGGAAAAATATATTCAAGCTCCTAAGGGGAGCGATGAGAATAATTGTTAATGTTGGATATTGCGCATAGTGCAAAGATTTATTCAAAAACCTTAAAATATTAACGTTTTCTTGCATTTACATAATGGATGCTGTTTGTTACGTTAAAATCCATATGAAGAACTTTACAGTAAAACGTTCACTCGCATGAAACCAGGCCGCACAATAATTTACGAGTCAAATGTTGTCGTCTCACTAAAACTCGAAATAGACCACTTTATAACGCGCAAATATTTTTCAATCATTTTCCAAATAATATAAAAAATTGGAAGATACTAAATTTAGAAAAATTATAAAAAATTGCCTGATTTTACAGTTACCACCAATATCCTTCCTGTGATCAATTTATTGTAAGTTAATTATATCAATTTATATCTCATTTTATTTGACGTGTGGGAGTATATCTGCATGGAGACATCAATAAAGGATTATTATTAATATTACTATTATTATTATTGTTATTATTATTATAACTATGACTTATTATTTATGAGCAGGGTTCCGCACGTGATATTACTATCCAAACTGATGCCTTTGACATGTTTGGCATGTCTAACTTTACATAAAGATGGAATAACGAGTAAAACTTTACAGTGGGTTGCACACTTGTAACAAAATTATCGTTTAAAGAATGGTATTCATCAACTTCAGTTCAAACTTGATTGCAAGAAAAACATGGAAAATGACTGAAGTACTTAAAAATGCAACATTATAACAAATTTACGATTGATGATGAACTATTATTTATGAGCAAAATACCGCAGTGTGTGTGTATGGGGGGGATGCTGATGTAAAATTTGCTTGTTACAATAAACGTCAAACAATTTGTGATTTTTAAAAGTGCTTTTATCAACTTAGATAAAAAACTTTTTTCTGATAATTTTATAATAAGGGAAATGTTTGCATTTTTAGAGAATGTTACTGTTTTTAATATCCCCTAAAGTGTCTGGAATTTTCAATGTATACTGGATCTGCATTCCACTTTACTCGGGACAACGGTATATGTTTATAACTAATATGTACATTTAGTATTTTTTCTTTCTATTATACTTTGTAGTTTAAAAACAATACCTTAAGTTCACTATCCACAAACAAAAAGAATTAAATGTATTGCAGGCAACTCAAAATAATGTTTTACAGCCGCCCGGAGCGGAAGTAAATATTATATTACATCTTAGAGAGGCAACAAAGGTTATCACACACGGAAGGGCTATGCATTGCAAGAAAGCTGTTAGCACATGAAGCATGTTGATGTCTTTTGCACTTATACACTTGAATCTCTAATTAGTTTATTAGCATTTTGTGAAATGCACAAATTGTTTCAGTATTTATCGTCTAACTCTGTAGGTAATGCCATTCAGCTCTATTAATGTTACTGGTTTTCAGTACGATTTGAAACAGTAATATTTTCACTCTTTAATCAGTTTTGGATGCTGTTAAAAACTTAAAGTCATATCGTTTCAAAAATGTAAATATGAATTAGATTATTTTATTGGATAGCGCAAATAAACACGGGAAATTGAGGTTACCATATTTGTGTTTAGTGCTGTCATTCAATGTAGGTGTGTAGACAATTTTTTGTCTGCATTGCAATTGAGGTTTTTTGCTAAGAATGGTGAAAGGTAATGGACAAAAATGGATCTAAAACGCAAAGTGAAATGTCCATTAACGGAATAAAAATTTAAGAAATGTATTAGTTAAAAGGATAAAATATACATATATCCAGTGCAGTAGTTGTAGAATTTTAGTAAAAATTAAAGTGTAAAGATTTAAATTGATACATAATTAACTGTGTTTATTTAAGGTTGGGACAACAGTAGCATCGTTTAATTTAGAAATTTTGTTAATGAACAATGAAAGCAACCTATAAAGGTGTTACTTCCACGGAAACTCTCATGACGTAACTTAATCACATCCGGCATTCAATTCATACACTGTTATTGAGATAAATATCAAAAATAATTTTTCCAACAGTTGCTTTATTCGAAGTTACTTTCTGTAAAAAGAATTAAACAAAATTTGTTACAAAACTGTATTTGTTAAATTCACAGCTATCCAGAAAGCATCTACCGCCGTCAGAATACCAACTCCATTCACTCCAATCCTACCATGACCGCACCCATCATCCTTAATTCCACACACACACATGCACAGGCGCATGCGCACTCACGCACACACACACACACACACATACACACCCATACACACGCACACACGCACGCACGCACGCTCGCTCTCTCTCTCTCTCTCACACATACACATACACACAGGCACACTCATCCACACACGCACATACACACACAACACATACACACACACACACACACACACAACACACATACACAACGCACAGCCTACACACACACACACACACACACACACACACACACACACACACACACACACACACAGACAACATCACACACACTACACACACACACATCACACACATCAAACAAGACACACACATGCACACACACTCACACACACACACACACACACTACATACAACACATACAACACATCACACATACACACACACACACACACACAACACACACACACACACACAGCACACACAACGCACACCATACAAACACACAGACAGCTGCACCAGTTAGCAGTAGGCACCTACGAGCAATACACACAACCGACATAAAACCAAGACACTAATTAGCTTAGGGCCCCTATTGGATCAATAATTACCCATACCAACTAATACGAAATTAAAACATCAGATTTTCCGCCAAGGAGGCCACCTTATTAGAATACATATTCAAATTTACCGCCTTAACCTGCAGAGACTTAACTCAAACACACAAACACGCAAACACACAAACACACAAACACACAAACACACGAACACACAAACACACAAACACGCGAACACACAAACACACAAACACAAAATTCAGACTTCACACCTAGCGTTCAGGACAAGGTGCCGAAGCCACGACAGTAAGTTGCGAAGCGCTAAACCTGTCTTATAGGTTAGAATTAGGGCCCCACTTATTAGAATACAAATTCAAATTTGCCGCCAAGCGGACCAGGGGGCGAAGACCCGAAAGCAAGTAGCGAAGCCCAATTTCTGTCATATATTTTAGGATTAGGACCCCTTATTAGAATACAAGTTCAAATTTCTCGCAATAAGCACTCAGAATGTAAAAACTTAAATGCAAATTCAAATTTCCCGCCAAGGGCCTAGGGGGCTAAGACCCGAAAGCAATTTGTGAAGCCCTATGCCTTGCCTTATAAGTTAGCATTAGATCCCTTATTAGAATACTAAAACTTAAATATAAATTCAAATTTCCCGCCAAGGGGGCAAGTGGACAAACCGATTGCGACAAATGGGGCGAAGCTCCCAGAGTAAGTTGCGTGACCCTATACATGTCTTACTAGTTAGCATTAGGCCCCTTATTAGAATACAAATTCAGATTTCCTACCATAACCAATCAAAATGCAGAGACCTAATCAGCCAATCAGAGCACGGAGACTAGGTAGGGGATTAGAACCAATCAGAAACAAGAGGTAAAAGGAATGGTGTGGTCTAGTCTTAACCCCGACTTAATACATGTACAACCAATCAAGTAAAAGGAATGGGCGTGACCACGCCTGAATGAAGCCATAATAGCCTTAAGGGAGCAACCCCCACCTGGATCTCTGCGCCCACCTTTGCTTACCCTCGAGGGCTGAACTGCCAAAAAGACTCTTAATACAGCCAAAAAAGGTCTAATTCGGGCAAAAGCATCCTCATGGGCTGAAGATTCCATCTAAGATTCCTAGGGCGTGGATACTTAATATTGCCAAAAATACCTTAGTTAGGGCTGAAAATACCTTCAAGGGCTGAAAATTTAGTCAATGGGTTAAAAACACTCCAAAAGAAGCCAAAAAAATAGGGGTTTGAAAATGGTCACAGCCACGTGAGTGTGGCTTTCCCCACTCCATTTTGTCCTCAAGGCCCCCACTCGCAATTTTTGTCCTCAAGCCCCCTCATTCTACGCGCATGTGTAAGTCTGTGTGTGTTTGTGTTTGTGTGTATGTGTGCGTGTTTGTGTTTGTATGTGTGGTTGTGTGTGTGTGTGTGTGTGTGTGTGTGTGTGTGTGTGTGTGGTGTGTGTGTGTTGTGTGTGTCGTGTGGTGTGTGTGTGTCTGTGTGTGTGTGTGTGTGTGTGTGTGTGTATGTCTGTGTGTGTGCGTGTGTGTATATGTGTGATGGGAATCCATAACTGTGGCTGAAGGGGGGTGGAGAGCTTGAGCAGCCTGCTCTCCCCTGCGGAGAGGGAATGAAACAGATTGCTTCCCCATTCCCTACCACCTGCCCCTTAAATAAAACAGAATGTTTTTATGTTTTTATTAAGGGATACATACATGTATCGGATGATTAATTAATATAAATTATTTTGTAGTATTTTGTAATGATTAATACACGCCCCGTATTAAAAGCAATCAAGTTATAATAATATAATGTGTAGAATTGTTTTTTTGATATTTGAAATGCGGTAGCATAATTTATAAATTACGTGATAAAGTAACGATATTTGTTCAATAATGTGACGTCGTGTATGCACCTCACGTCTATGGTTATGAGATTTTACTCGGTAACATGGAAGAAATTTATGGTATCTAAAAGGCGGGCGCTTTTTTTGCTGTGCGAGAGCGCTCTAAATTCAATTTATGAAGAAATTTGTGTTTGAATATAATAAATTAGATGGTAAGAGAAAATGAATTTTGTATGAAGTTAAGAATAACCACAAAACGAACAGAAAATCATAGAGTTGACCCGAGCGTTTCTTTATCGATGCGTGTACTGCATGTTTGTATTTCTTTAGGAGTTTTCTCTCTTGGAGCCGAATAACTACTCTACTAAGCGTAATGGTTATGTTAAATGTTATAGGTTACACCTGGTGACACTTTCCACCTGAAAACTGAGATGCTTGCCTTACTCTTGGTTAAGGTTGTGTTATTTCCTAAAAGAAAGTTAAGGCCGAAGCAAACATTGGTTTTTTATTCTTTTTGTGTATTTCCCTGAAACAATTGTCGAGCCTGTTAACTCATTTTCTAAAGAAGTTAGGCCGAGCAAAATGGTTTTTTCTTTCTTACCAAGGATCACCTACCATTTTCTGAGTGCGCGCAAATTATAAGTTGACCTAAAATTATTCTTTGTCCTCATTTGTAGTATTTTGTGTGCTGATGTAAAACATTTATGCGTGTAGTATCTTATAATTGCAGATATTACCTTTTTTTAACAATATTCTGTCTATACCTCTCGTAGAGGTAAAATTATCGTAGCCGATATAAGTTGTAGCTGTAATACCAGTTAATTGTAAAATGTTTACATGTTTCGTATGCTTTTGATTACTATTGCTTACTTTTAAAGTAGAAACAAACTCTTATTCCACGATTATTTACTAAATTCACTAATAGAGAGTTGCGCACTAGTGGGATTTTGCTTTAAATTTAAGAATCGTGAAACTATATTGGCTAGAGTATATATACGATTACCTTGAGCTCGCGGTTTATGTATGTCTGTAGTTCAAATTCCACTGCGTTCGATATTTAATCTGCTGTTTAGGTGTAAACATATTTATTACCAAGATGCGTAGCTGCTTTTTACCGCAACAATTTATTCAGCTTAACTTCTATTTTCTTTGATAAATAATTTTGTTTCTAATTAATCATTACCGTGGTAACAGGGCCAAGGCCTTCTATAAAATTTTATTATTGTTTTTAATTTAATTTTACATTGAACAACGTTTGGGGTGGGGGGGGGGGATTAATTTACAACCTAAATTGATTTTTTTAAAAGATTGAAAGATGTTTTAATTTTATTTAAATATTTTGTGCAAATAAACGAATTTATTGCGTTGGCTTGTATCAGCTTTTCTTTTGAGTGTATTAGGTAAACATTTATCAGCTTTACCCTCTTAGGATACTACGATCTACTTTAAGAGAAATCCGTAGCGCCCTTTATTAAAAAGGCTGTTTACGATTTGCTGTTGCTCGCTAGCTGTTTGGTGTTACATATTATAACAACACATTACATACTTACATAATCGGTAATGAAAAATTAATTTTAAACAAGGAAGAATATCCTTTCCACTAAAAGGTTATTAGTGTTACAATCGAAACTTGCCAAAACAAAAAAGTGAACTTACATGTGGTTAATATCTGAAACAAAAAAGATAAAATTAGCGAAATATTTATTTGCTCTATTTTATACTTAAGCTTACAGTAATATATGTACTGTTAAATAAGAAATATTGTTCACGCTTTCCTTAATAGTTTAGATTTCACCAAACACCATAAAGTTTTATACAATTATAAACTCACTAATATACACTAATGAAGAGAATGTTTATTTTAATAACACATTGGAAATGTCTGCTAAAGCGTTTTTGTGGAAAAATTTTGTATGATTGTGTGTGGGAGTAAAATGAGGAAGTGCACAGGCAATATTTCACACATAGGGTTTTTATTTTTTCTGTTTATTTCTGTGTATAATCATTGGTTATTAAACTTATTAGACTAAAATTACTTTGTTTGTGAAAGTATTAATAGTGATAATTATCCCATTCATTAATTTTTCATACATATAACTATTTTCATCAGTTTTAATTAGAATGCAATGCCAATATTACCATCATCGGTAGTTTAAAGAGTTTTATGAATTGAGGTTAAGTATAAAAAATATCAAGTACGTTTTATGAAAAATTAATTTGTACTTAATACGAATTATTAATATGAGGTCAACCAAATTAGGTTACTGCAAAATCTAATTACTTATATAAAGACATTTTAACGGGACCTGCACTGTCTTGCACATAATAATAATCTCTTTTAAACTTGCGGATTGTGAAATCACACCTTTCGCATTCCAGATGAGTGAATTCCTACACGACACCTGCAGTATGTGTGGGTATACGGATAATTTTACTATATATTCTTAATTAGTTGTGTACAGTTAAGTGTAATTAAAATTAATTCGATCATGTGAATACCTATAATTACATTGTTAAATGCAATGTATATAACTTGGGATGTTGTTGATTTCTTGATATATTGTGGGAATGGTACTTTTACAGTGAAAACGAGTTGTTTTATAACAGATGCAATTGCTTCATCACATTCATTTTGTTTGTTTTAAAGGAAAGTAATTTGATTCAAGCACTTACGTTCCTACGTTACAATCTGAAAAATGAATTTTCAACAGTTTGGAGTTATCTATCTGTTTGTATTTAATTTGTATACTAATCAATTTTTACCTTACAACCTATATAATTATACATATGTAGGTATAGAAAGTTATGCAATCGTCTTTTTTTCACTAACCCTAATTCGACTTATCTCATTTTACAACTTTTAGCCAAGTTTCGCCAAAGTGTGTGATTGTGTGTGTGTGTGTGTGTGTGTGTGAGTGCGTGTGCGTGTGTGTGTGTGTGTGTGTGTGTGTGCGTGTGTGTATGTGTGTGTGTGTGGGGTGGAGTGGGGTGTGTGTGGGTGTGTGTATGGGTGTGTGTATGTGTGCGGGTGCATGGGAGCCTGGGTTCGTAGGTTCGTGGGTGCGTGTGTGCGTGGGAGCGTGGGTGTGTGTGTGCGTGCGTTCGTACGTGTGTTTGTGCGCACGTGTGTGTGCGTTGTGTGAGTATGTGTGCGTGTGTGCGTATGTGTGCACATGTGTGTGTGTGTGCGTGTGTATGTGTGGATATGTGTGCGAGTGCGTGTGTAGGTGCGTGCGCGTGCGCGTACGTGCGTGTGTGTGCGCGTGCATCCGTGCATGTGCGTGTGCATGTATGTTAGTATCCACGATAACTCCATACCGAACGTACTTAAAATTTAGTGTTAAAGTGTTTAGAGTTTGTGTTATATGAAATAATCTTTAAACCCAGAAAAGGTAAGTATTTTAATTTTTATCTTCAATTTTTGTTTTGATTGTGCCTTTTTATTTAAAATGGCCTAGAAACACTGGTAATGTACATTTTCGCATTTGATAAATAATTTTATTGGTTACTCATTTGTAAATATCAATTTATCAAGTTAGCTTATTGCCGTCTATCTCTCGACAAGTTAGCTACTAGGTAAGAAATTTACAGGTTAGAGACGAAAGTTGTTGATTTTTTACCTAATCCACCTGCGGCTGCAACAATTTTGTTGAATTACTTTATTGAACTTTGAAATAATATTTAGTAATAATTATAAATTACTATTAACATTTGAAAAATCGGTTGGATTACTATCATAGATATTAAAGGTTATTGTGCAATTATGATTTCCATAAATCCTAAATTTTTCGAATATGTCCCGCACAGTCTGAAGATTCTGTTGAAGCAAGTGACATAGTATTCGGACATTCTCTAATAGCATTCTTAACAACAAACATTTTTTTTGACATAGAAAGCTTGTTGTTAACGGAGTCGTCCACATAATTAGTGTCAATAGCCGCGGACTTCCATCCTCCTGCTCGTTTCAATGCCAAAATATCGCCACTCACATCGACAACCGTGGTCGCTCCGGCCCTACTAAGAGTATAAAATTCCGGGTCTTTTAATTCTAAATACTTCGCGATTTTCTTTGGTATTCCACTAATCGCATGTTACCCAGCATTAAGAGAAATACATTTTCCACTTTGATATGTTAAAACAACGCAAATTATCTGCAGCAGGGGGATGTAGACTTACATACTTTCTACATAAAGCACAAGCCTGGAAGTAACCCATCTGTTATAACAAAATTTCTCGTCAAATTTTTTGTTTCCCACAATATTACAACAACGTATTTTCCAGCGTCTTCCACGTTGTTCATCTTCCAAGAAAGTAATCCATCGCATTGGCAACTACCGAAAATTTTAAAAATTGTAATAATTTTAGGAAGCAACCAATCGCCATCGGGAGCTTCTAACAGTAATTTTTCAACTTCTACCTTCCCCTTACTGACAGCTGATTTAAATAAACCAGCAGGACGTTTTCTGTCACCCCAATTACCTCGCTTTTTTTTCTGTCCCTCCCCGCGTATTCTTGCTCGTACGTTGCAGACGATTTCTGTGGCAATAAATTTGCTACCACCCTGGTCGCTTCGTTTTTTATAGCTTCTGGTATGTTCATTTTCAATAATTTGAATTGTGTGACTTTACTGTATCAGCAAAATAATAAACAGTCAGAGCAATGATTTCCAAAGTAACGAGAAATTTTTTTATTTCATTACGATTTTTCGGTTTATTTACAAATGAAAAACAAATAAAATACTATACATGGCACGCCAGGTAACCGTTTTCACTGGCTCAAGGATGTGACAGGCTCGCCTAACGGTTCGCCTGTCATCTTCATCCTACCAACAGTAAAAACTGTTTTACCTGGCTTGTAATGTAAAATACTATAACTTATTAAATAAAAACATGGATCAAAATATAGAAAGTATAATTTAATATGTGTTTTCCAAAGCTAAATGAAGTCACGTGGTTAGGCATATTAACGTTCCTTAACGTTCACTATCGATGTTTTCTTATGGGAAGTACCCTTTCTATTGCAGATAGACAAACAGTAATATGGGATCCTTGTGCTCGATTTTGGTGTTAATTAAGATCCAATAGTCTTAATCAAGATATGTCTGACCGTTATTGCGTTTTTTGTTTCTAAATTTAAAACCTGTCAAAACATTCTTAAGGCACTTTTTTTAACTAGAACCCGTTAGTGCATTCTCATTTTTAATACCTCCTTAATTTAAAAAGATATAACACAAAGTTGTATTTTTTTATATGGAAACAATAGTTGGGTATGACATTTTTAAATGATATTTTTTTTGTGCTTTTCTATGTTAATTTAATAATTAATTGATTTTTTAAGTTTTTCTTATTTACGTTTTATATTATGAGTACACAGTAGACATAGGAGGCTGAGATTTATTTAAGTAAGAACAAATGATACCTATATGTCAAATAATAAATTAGAAGTGTGCAACAAAGTGATCTTGGAATTTAGTTATTAACATGTCTAATTATACAAATTCTGAAAAATTTTGCATGTTAAAGTGTTTTATATTATCCGAAGGTGATAAAAATGTGGCATCGGAATTATATTTACAAAATTTTCCTGAAAGGCAGCAGCCAAATAAAAATATTTTTGAACGGTATTGTTAATAGAAATTAAATTAGCTCAAAACATTATTTTAATTAATTTTAGGTTACAGAAAAATTCAATTGAATTTCGTTCTTTTAAAAATCCCAGACCAAAGACTTACTTTAAACGAAATTCTGAAGAAAATTCAATGGTCGTCTTAGGACAAGTCCAAGCAGAGCCAACAACTTCATATACACAAATGGTTATACTAGGCGTGTCTCGAAGCAAAGCCCTTCGAATTTTAAAGAAATACAAATACCGTTGCTATAGATTTTAGAAAGAACGTTTTTTGACTATAGACGACAGAAGGCGGCGTACTGAGTTTTGTAACTGGTATATAAGTCAGTGCCAAAATATACCTAATTTTTCAAATTTTAGTGCATGGAGACGCATATCAGTAGTGATGGTATTTTCAATTATCACAATTTACCTTACTAGGCAGATACTAAGGCTCATGTCAGTGTTGTCCGCAGAAGGCAAAGGAAATTTGGAATAAATGTATGGTGCTGCCTTAAAAAAGGACGTTTTTATTATCACGTGCATGAAGGAACATTAAATTCAAAGAAATATCTCGATATTCTACGAATTTATTTTGAGGTATTTCTAAATATTGCAATGTCATATTTCAGCAAGATGGAGCTTCGTCACATAATTCCCGTGCAGTCAGAGACTACTTAAATTTACGTTTTCCTAATAGCTGGATGGGAACGACAGCACCAATTTTGTGGCCTGCTCGTTCACCCGATCTTTCGCCTCTAGATTTCTTTTTATGGGGTTTTTTGAAAACATTATATACAAAAGAACTAATAATACTGTGAATGAGTTAAAAGAAAGTGTCCGTGTGGTTTTAACTCAATTAACACCATTATCTATATATAACTCTATAAATTCAAGTATAAGACGATGCGAAGTCTGTGTCCAAAAAGAGGGTGCACAGTTTGAAAGATATTTGTAGTTTTAGTGTGTTTTTTATATTGATATTTTGTGTTCATATTTTTGTTCGTTTATAGAATTAGAGGTTTACATACGTATAAAAATTGATTTGCTGTTAGCTTTTCATAATTTCTGATGGTGTTATATTTTATTTCAATTTGCATTTGAGGTTTTTTGATAATTCTTCACAACCATAAGGTGTTAAATTCGTAATAAAAAATACTATCGAATACAGGGTGTTTCGTTGGTTGCGGCGATATGAAAAAATAAAGCTGATGATGGTTTCTCGAAGACGAAAGATCGAATAAAAAATTTGAAAACAGTTAATTTGACAGAAAAACGATAAATGGGAAAGTAGGCAATAACAAAATACATCTAATAAACTACTCTTTAGTTTTATTCAACAAAATAGTAGAAAAAATAAAACCAAGATTTAAAAAGTCAATGAAAAAATTAAGGTATTCTAAGAAGGCACCGACCTCAATATGACATTCATTATCAAACTATTGTCATTTACGAATGTTGTGAAGGTGCTTCATAAATAATTCCCATCGAATATCAATTGAAAAGATATTAGAAACGTAGATCAGTAACCTTTATTTTTTTATAAAACGACAGGACAATAAACAAATAAAACTTAAAACAAGTAGAACGAACAGTAAGCCTTTTAAATTAAATTAAGTGTTCAAACAAACCACCAATGGCAGCTATACAGTGACTTAGGTGGTGATAAAGTACACCCACAAAAGGTAGTCATTTGGTGCCATATCGAGAGAGCATGTTGGCCAGTGTATTGGGACCATTTCTGCTTATCCAGTGCTGTAGAAATGTAACATCTAATCTCTCGGGATGTTACGGGCGGGACAACCATCTTGTTGGAATATGTCTCAACATTGAGATTAAACTGTTGAATGTATGAAATAACGTAACTTTGTAAAAGTTCATGGGGCCGTTTAAAGAACCTTCTATAAAATACGGCCCGATAATCATGTGCCTTCGAACATTTTTATTTAGATGTAAATTTTTTGCACTCCAGTAACGGTAGATTTGCGTATTATGAACACCATAGGTGGAAAATTTAGATTCATCAGTAAGCAGAATTTGACGTAGCAAGTTTCTTTCATTGTTGCATATTTCGGTCGTGGTTTCACACAAAACCATTCTTAGAAAGTTATCTTCTTCAAATAATTTATGCTGCGGTTTAAATTTTAATCATTTTATTGGCTGGGGCTAATTTTTTAGGAGATTATGGGGAGTAGTATGACATCCCTACAGCGTTACCAATTTCACGAAGAGTTTTGAACATTTATGCTCAATCACTTTCCTAATACCTGGAATTCACTATATCTTGGCCGAACAGGTACAGATTTACTATATTTGCGTGCATTAATAGGTATTTGACAGTCTGGAAATAATCCTCCAAACTTATCTCTGATCTTGTTATAAAAATTTCCCCCAAAATATCATTGTACATTTCTGTCTCTTCACTAATATAGTAATCCATAGCTGAACAGGTAGTTAGCAGAGAACACAATACAGAACAGTTGTTAACAAACACAATACAACAATAAATTTTGTACACTAATTAATCAGAGTTAATACAGGAGTTATATAGCAGTAGGCATATAGTGAAGAAGGAATTATTCGAACCGGGTATAGTTCTATTCGAAAGCAAACCCTTTTTGTGCTTTAGAGCGCTGAGAAAGATAGTAATTGCCTAACAGCTTAGTAAAACAAATGAGGGAAGAATTTCGTCTTGAGACTTTGACGAGCAGTTATTCGAGGAAATCAAAGAAAGGGCACAGGAACCATGAAATTCTATAGGCATCTATTTGGAAATAAAAAATTGTAATATTAGGGCTGGCAAGGAAGCATTATGTGACTGGATTGGGGGAGAGACTGAATGTCATCGTCAGCACTTTCGGATTCAAACAGTGTGCCGCATAATGACCGAGTAAGTAACACCTCTCCTGCGGTTACTCACATTAACATTCGTACTGTTAGCATTCATCGACGAGTTGCATGTAATAATTATTAATGGGAAACGGTTTTCTAAGTAATTCCTCACTGCCAACACATTATGGGCTGGGGCACTGTGTTGTTGAAAAAAAAAAATTCAGAATATTATTACTCAAAAACCGCACCCCGTAGAAAAATTCTAAGCACGCCACTCTTTGCAATGTATAAGTACCATTGATGAGATATATTAGTATAATAGTATTAAGCGAGGTATAAAACCTTGAAAAAACTGTAGAAATATCGACGTTTGGCTATAAGTCGAAAACAAAAGAAACTAGTAAATTTTCGATTTTGCCATGCAATCTAGAACAACAAAGTAGCACGTGACTGTAAAAACTTCAAACTTCTATCTTTGATAATAACAAAGGTATTTTAAAAAACAACTGAAACAATGAAATCGGGACACTGTACAGGATGGTTCATTTTCCATGTTTCCTTATGGGAAGTACTCTTTCTATTACAGATAGACAAAAAGTAATGTGGGGCCCGTGTGCTCGATTATGGTGTTAATTAAGATTTAATAGTCTATAATCAAGATATCTCTGACCGTTATTGTGCAATTAGCCAAAATTGAAAAAATGGCGATTTTGAAAAACTAGAATAACTTTTTTATTTCTAAATGTATCGACAAACTGTAAAAACATTTTTAAGGCACTTTTTTTAAGTAGAATCCGTTGGTGCATTCACATTTTTAATACCTCCTTAATTAAAAAGGTATGACATAAGGTTCTATTTTTTTAAATGGAAACTATAGTTGGCTATGACATTTTTTTTGGAGTTTTTAGAATATATAACACCTCTATGCTATTTTAATAATTTATTGATTTTTTTTAAGTTTTCTTAATTGGTATATTTATTAAGGGGAACAGTTGGCTTAGAAAACCAGATATGAAATTGAATGAAGATATTCTACTCAAAAAAGAAATTTCACTTCTAGTAAAATATTTTAGAGACATTTTGTAATTCAAATAAGTTTAATTGTAATGTTGTTCTTGTGGAATGGTAACAAATTATAAAATCTAAAGATTGAATATAAAATTATCAAAAAACCTCAAATACAAATTGAAATGAAATGAAAATAAACAATATAACACCATCAGAAATTATGAAAAGCTAACAGCAAATCAATTTTTATACGTATGTAAACCTGTAGTTCTATAAACGAACAAAAATATGAACACAAATATCAATATAAAAAACATACGAAAACTACAAATATTTTTCAAACTGTGCGCCCTCTTTTTGGATGCAGGCTTCGCATCGTCTTATATTGAATTTATCGAGTTATATATAGATAATGGTGTTAATTGTGTTAAAGCCACACGAACACTTTCTTTTAACTCATTCACAGTAATATAAGTTCTTTTGTATATAATGTTTTTCAAAAAATCCCATAAAAATTCAATACGGAAATTTTAATTCGAAAACCTCTATAAAGCTTAAGGAAATCAATTAATACAATACGTCAATTTTAATCTAACTGTAAGACCACATAAAACCAACAAGAACTAACGAGAAATGAGGAGAGAAAAAGAAAAATACATACACACACACACACACACATATACACATAATATATATATATATATATATATATATATATATATATATATATATATATATATATATGTGTGTGTGTGTACATGTACAGGGCGTTCAAACACACATGACATTATGACTTTCCCCTATTGTGCCTTAGGTATAACGAACTATCTTACATGTAAGTTAAAATCATACCCACACCTAACCACTGAGCTTTCGGCACCCCTTCTCTTCTCTGTAACTTTAGATCCTACTGCCTTTTTCGCAATGTATTCAACTATTTACATCGTCGTCGCCTGCTCCCAAGTTTTTAGAAGCGGCATGTTTCCTGTGTTCCACAAGAAAATCTTTTTGAGGGCAGCAAATTTAGTTTTAATTTCATTTACGGTAACATTTGGTTTCACCTTCGCTACTACTTTTTGGATGGTGTCCAAAATATTTTTACGACAATGTTTTTTATATAAATTATCTCTAGGATTACATAAACAAGTATTTTTTATATTCATTAAATAAAGTACGCACTTTAGTATGTGACCAGGGCATCTTCTAAACAGCTCGAGAACTGCAAGTATGCAACATAACCAGTAAAACGAATTGAATGAATTATACTATCGCGCAGATTTGTGCGCACTTTATATAGGATATTTAGAACTGGTTCTATTTATTAATATTGACTTACATAAAAATTGCAACACCTAGAATTTGTTCAACGATTTTATTGAAATTTTCGTCAACGATGTCTTTCATTAGAACAAACAAACGACTAAAATTTGAATAAAATCTAGCTCGTAGTTTTTTTTTGTTTTTTCCTTTGCACTTAATAACAATAAATTTGAAGAAATAAACCAATCAGTGTGTAATTAACTGTCAATTTTGCAACTTGTGTCTTCCTCTTACACCACTTCACCGTCTTCGAGGCTAGAATGCAAGAGAACTCAAAGCGAATTGGGCGCAAGAATGGCATCGAATTGCGTTTAGTGACGAGTCTCGATTTTGCTTGTGGACCCACGATGGTCGTAGGAGGTCAGACGGATGCGTGAGAGAACGTCAAAATCACATTTTGTGAACGCAACACAGCCCTACACAAGGAGTGATGATATGGGATGCAATATGTTACGGCGCAGATCACCCTGAGCGTTTTCAAAATCATGATGCGAAAGACTTACAACGCACTGGTTATATTGCCAATGTGCTAGAACCCGTTGTGGTCTTTCATATCTTCAGGGGCTGGAAAATCCCATTTTCCAACAGAATAATGCGCGCCCTCATACGGCAAGGGCTACACCACGTTTTTTGGAAAAAGCTAACATTACCGTCCTCCCATGGCCTGCTCGGTTGCCTGATTTGCCGCCCATTGAACATGTATGGGATGAGGTCGGTAGGCGACTGGGTAATTTACCACGCCCTCCAGATAACTTACACGATCTCCGGCTACGGATTCAAGAAGCTTGGGTTGATATACCACTTGATTGATAGCATACCACGCCGTCTAAATGAGTGCATTACAAATCGTGGCGGAGCAACTCATTATTGAAAAAAACATTTTTAGTTTTTGTTCTTTTGTTTTAAAATTTTAATCGTTTGTTTGTTCTAATGAAAGACATCGTTGACGAAAATTTCAATAAATTCTAAGTGTTGCATTTTTTATGGAAGTCAGTATACATAACTATACATCGAAATTTAGCCACTTCAAATAATTTTATGCAGGTATACAATTTGATTTACAATTCGATGAAAAATTTCACAACATGTCAAACGGGCCTTACGCTCGCATATTTTGGTGTCTTTCTTAACAAGGTTAAAGCTTGCACATATTAAAACATTTTAATAATGAAATTGAAATTTTCCTACGTTTTATTCATAATCTAATTAGGACGCTTTAAAATAATGAAAATGATGTATAATTTGAATAACTGAAGTCGACAAAATGCTAACATTTGAATAAAAGAGAAAAATCTACTACTAACGTAACGGATGATTCAGCACGAGTTTACCTTAAACGTGGTATGTCTGAAAAGTAAGATTTCCTATTTTTTTCTTTTCAGATTTGTTTGATTGTTGATTCAAATATCTTTGTTAATCTTAAATGTTAATTCCCACATTATTTTTAGCTTTCAGATTAGGTGTTCTTGTTGAATATGTGAAGTAATACAAATTTTTGTCCACGACTATAATATAATATAGTCGTTATATGTCTCGGCAGACAATACTAATAGCATACATTACACACCAATTTTTATTAATCACTGTTATTGTCATTAATAACGGGATTAATAAAAATCATTCTCTGTTATTTTATACAGGGTGTCCGGAAATGGCGTGTACATCGTGTAACCAGAAATTCCTTGGTCAAAAATAACCCGATCCGGGTAAACATACCCATATCCTAAGTTGTTTCGTTTTGTCGCTAGAGAGCGTCAAAGTTTTAAAAAACGCTTCAACCGATTTTAACTAAACTTGGGAAACAGAGTTGTAACATAAATTGACATAACTAGACGTAAATGGGAACTTTTTTCGATACGTAGAAAATAAAAAAATCTACATAGTGTCCAAAAAAAAAGATGTATTTTCTTACCCCCTGTAGATGACTTTCATTTTTTGTAAAAAAAACTAAATACACAAATTACACAATTATATGAAAATGAAAAGTTCCCGTTTACGTAAAATTATCTCAATTTATGTTTCTCAAATTTAGTTAAAATCGGTTGAAGCGTCCAAAATTATTTTAAAAACTTTGACGCTCTCTAGCGGCAAAACGAAGCAACTTCCGATATAGGTATGTTTACCAGGATCGCCTTATTTTTGACCAAGGAATCTCTAGTTAAACGTTGTACACGCTTTTTCCGGACACCCTGTATATTGTCATGGTATCCGTCAAATACATTCAATCAAGAGTGTCGGTTTGTAGAAGAGAATTGATCTCTTTCTCTCTCTTACACGTTCACATATTTGCGAATAATAACGAGTGATCAATCTCAAGTGTATACCACGTGATCAAAATATTTAAGTTGGTACCACTGATACCACCACGGATGGTGATACGATCAGTTTCAAATCTGTATGAAGGTCTTTAACTTATACATATGATAAAATATTATCTTAATTTAAATAATGACTATTTTGTATTTGATTAGACTGCATCCCTATAAAATACAACAAAATAAATAAAATATTATTTAATGATTGGATTACATCATTACAAAATAATGAATCTTAAGTATTTAAATGTTATAATTTCATTATAATTAAATAAAATTTACAGTACATGTTTGAAAACGGCATGACGATTAAATTCGATATCACAATTTGAAATTCAGAATATATAATTTGTCTTGATATAGACAGTTTGTAAATAACTCAAGAAAATACAAAAGTGAAAAACGAAGGTATAATATGACATAAACTGACATAAACTAAAACGACTAAAACCACACTAAAAATCCAAAGCAGCCAACTGCAAAACACAACAATATTAACAACTAGGGATTTTTGTCATACCGCTACAGTACACTTGAGATTGATCACGTTGTACTAACGTTTGAATAAAATAGAAGCGACTTGGCGATCCACATTTATTTGTTACCATGGAAACGTCGATGTAACAATCATACATCATTTTTCTGTAATATTTAATTAAATTTAGTTCATTCGAAAATTTATAGTAAATACTAAATTAGTAAAAAAATTAAAGTGAAATGGATATTCCATTCCATCTACTTCTAAAGAGCAATTAACATTAACGCCACCCGATATTCGTCAAGCAACTGAAATAGCATCCCTCGACTTATTACCAAGTTATAAAACTTTACTTGATCGCATACAAGACGTTTGGTAAATGGAAAATAGACAAAAACAGTGGAATCTACATCTGAATCTGCAATCCTTACTTACTTTGCGGAGCTAATGTTTTACATTGTGGCAGCAATATTCAATGCTCAAAAGTACAATAAGCCTAAACGAAAATGTAAATATTTCTAAATATGCTAAACTACAAGCATATTTAAAACGGCAGTCGGAGGGATATGCTCCAGAGGCTATTAACAAATTTTTGAAGTCTGCGCCAGATGATAAATATCTTCCAACAAAAGTAAGCGTTAAATATATTTACTAATGTGAACTAACCGTATATCTTTTTTGAGATCCCAATAATAATGGGAATAATGGATGCTTGCTGCTCAATTGAACATGAAAATTAGCGCAACTCAAGATTTGGGAGTAACACTACCTGTTACAGTCACTAATACAAAAACAAAAATTATACGCAAATTTACAATAACTGGCGAGTTTTACGAAATGTGTAAAGAGTATATATTTAAGCGAGAAGTGAAACGTGACATAGTTTTTCTTGAGAAACGCAAAATTAGCAAAACAAAAAATTGGCATTCATTCCTTTATGAAAATGGGTAGAGATATTGCTAATTTTTTGAAAATACCAAACCCAGAAAGCTACTCTAGACATAGTTTCCAGAGAACATTGCGCTACGATTTTAGTTGATGCGGGTGGTGATATTACTACCTTGAAAAGGCATGGGGGCTGGAAGTCCACAACGGTAGCAGAAGGTTACAATTAATGAACCCCACACAAAATAAAGAGAATACTGCTAACAAAATTTGTAATGCAATTACAAATACTAGTAGGTAATTTTATTACTGAAGCAAATATCGGTGAATTACAGATATTAAACTAAATGAATTAATATAAATGATAATAAATCAAATTTCCTTATAATTTATGGTTAATAGTATAAATGTTAATTCCTCTTAAACTGGTGTGTTTTTGACAATAATTAGATTAATTAGCACTTAATGTAATAACTGAAACAAATAATTTTCATTTTCATCCTATTTGACAGATCAACATGTCCGTGTTAATTTTAAATGAAATAAGTATTTGAATTCAATTAAAAATATTTGTAGTCGTGGACAAAGCATAGTACACAACTCGCATATAAGGGCTATTAATCACCCGAACGATTTGATCCACTCGCGGCTTGTTCCGCAAACATCGTCCTCGTGATTAATACCTCTCTTACATGCTCGTTGTATTATATACTATTAATTATTTTTCTCTTTTATTCAAATAGCATTTTGTGGACATCAATTATTCAAATTACATTATGTTCATTATTTTAAAGTGCCCTAATTAAATTATAAATAAAACGTATGAAAAATGTGAACCTTTCAATGTTAATATTAAAGATTACAAATTATTAAAATTTAAAATATTTCAATATGTGTAAGCTTACCCTTAACTCAAACCATTATAAAATTCAAACTATTTTCTCAAAATTTTATTTTACATGAAGCACAACTTGAGAAAAAAATTTTAGTGCTATTTTTGGATCACTTGATCGTATGTCAACATTCTAGAATATCTAAAAAGAAAGTTGATATGTCATTGAGTGGGCACACCTTAAAAATGCAGAATAACATTATCAACTTTTGATTGCGAATAATCCATTCATAACATTAATTTTATCCAGGTGCGTACTTTTACAATCTTGCAATTTTACATTTTGTACATTTTATCTTCCAATACTTGTGAAAGCTGCATACCTGCTTTTTCCATTTTCTAACGAATTTGAAATTTTATGGTTGTAATGCTTAATACAATGTCTGCTATTCTAATTAAAAACTAAGTTTGGGAAAATGAACATTTTGCTCAATATATGCAACCTACGCTTTAAACGTGTGTAGGATTTTTATCTCTAATTTCTACGTACAGGAAAGATCATTTAACTAATCATTAAGCATAGTTATTAGTTATTATCTAAATTCATTGATATTAATTAAACCCAAGTAATTTGATTTATATCATTAGCGAAGCAATAAAAATGTGTTAATTTACCTTAATTGGCACCACAAAATTATGGAATTTTATTGTTAAAATACCATATGTTATGAGTTATGGAATTTAATGTGCTGTATTCAATTTAGTACCAATCCGTAATAATTTCTAATTGCAAGTGAATGATTTCACACCTTATTGAACGCATAACTGGTTTAATTACATTTAATAAAAGGTAAAATAAATGTTCATGTTATAATAGAATATGTGTGTTTTTAAACTAGAACAGTTCGCTGGATTAATTACTATTTGATAACAGTCTTATCACAGAATAAAAAATAATTATTTTTTATTCCCTGGTCTTATATTATTTTTAACTAAATTTCATTATCCTGTTTTGTTGGCGATTTTTATTCTTTTTAACTGATATTTTCTTTTTGTTTCTAATTCCTGTTTTCCTGCCTTCTTGTACCTGATGTAGGTGAACCGTATATCCCGATTTCGGTGATTTTGCGGGGAATGTCAAGAACAGATTGAGATAGAAAGTTGCGGTTTTCGCATTCTTTGCTACTTTTTCTATGAAACTAAAGTTTCCATGGCACGCTTCGTTTCTGAATATAGCGCGATTTTGAAAATTTGTCATTTTGGGACTCCCCTCGTATCTCTGTTAGCAAGTAACGTAAATAAAGTGAGAACTGATACTAATAAATATTTATACGTAGAATCAAGTGGCATATGTAACTTTTCTATAATTATTGCCGTTTCTTCAAAATGACCCAAACTTAACTCCCTTAAATAGGACAACCTGTACAGGGTGTCCCAACGGGAAGGGCCGCGACAGATATATATGGAAAAGTACGCATAAGGAGATTTTGAAAATTTGGATGTTTACAAAGGACAGCGGGGCTTACCTTTTCAAAATATGTTCACGTTTCTGGCACTTCCGATATAACCGGAAGTCGACACCAATTTGCTTATTTTAAATGAAACACCCTGTATATTTTTGCAGTTTTGGATTCTACGTTGAATTTTAAGTCAACTTTACGTAAAGTTGTCTATATCTAAATTGAGTTGTAACGAAATAATTTGGGTTTGGTATATTTAAGTTACTTTGCTATTTTACTGTAAATTTCTGTACAAGTTGTACATGTTTACTCAAACCTTCTTTCTAGGAATGTCTGCGTTGTTTCTGTTCATAACCTGAACTACATAATATTTCTAAATAATTTTGCTTGCGAACGGTATTTAATTTCCTTTTTTTTCTTTTGTACATCTGGGATATTAATATCAATTGTTTTTGTTGTGGATTAATTGGATCCACACCCTCAATTATTTAGTTTCTGATTGTAAAAATAAAATATACAGTTGTTTATTTCATACTACAGCAGTGTTATTATTCCTATTTCCTCTTGTACTTCCCTTTTCCCACAATCTCCTTGCTCATTCCATTCTGCACCACTGTCCAAGAGTCGGGACAGCGGTGAATCTTATCTCTATCTAGGGGAGCGACTCTTGGCGCCGGCATATTCAACATCCTTCTTCTCTCACCCCGCCCTATCCGACACTTTCGAGCTAGTTCGGTGTGCTCACTAGCTGTGAATGAGCAGAGATACCTCTCCTTCTTCCTTTTGTTCCATCTTCCCGTTTAAACACGTAACAGAGTTATTTTCAAGATATCTCCATTTTTAAGAAAAAAAATGACAGTTACAGCACCATATTATAAACTGTTGAATCTCGGACAATGGTTTAGATATCGCTACATCTGAAAATGATTGCATAATGTCAGGTACATATAGGGCCCTCAAAATTGATAACCCAATTTAAAACGTTTAAAACTTGATTTTTTCAAATGGAACACCCAGTATATTATTTTACGGTCGAAAGAAGAATTAAATTCTGAATCGAAGGATATAAATTTGTATGTACCTATCTTTTACGGTTTACCAGTTACAGCGAATTTTGTTTATAGAAACGTGTAAAAACTGAAGTATTTGATTTTGCCAAGTAGACTGAAAAAATAAAACAATGCAGCGTATCGTCACTACTGAAATAGTTAAAATAAGTAACACATGTAAAGACTATTTAAATTTATTTTTAATTTCTTTAAAACATGAAAGTAGGCATTCAAAGGAGAAGACAGATTGTTGGTGATGAAAATAATATACAGAAATACTGATTCTGTGATATTAGCGAGTTATACTAATAATTGTATGAAATGAGATAGTAATTTAAATAACTAAGTTTTCAATAACTAAATACAAGAGACACAGAAATAAAAAATTAATTCAATAAATGTTCAAAATTTTGACCTGTGACCTCTAAACATTTCTCGCATCTACGAATTAACTCAGTATGAGTAGCACGTTTAATGGAGTCTTGGGACAGATTCCGTAATGCATTCCTTACTCTCTGAATGCAATCATCCATTGTTGTTAATGGCGTTTCGTAGACCTTATATTTTATAGCTCCCCAAATCAAAAATTTAAAATCTAAAACGGTTAGATCGGGAGATCGTGGAGGCCACAAAAAAGGTCCGTCATTAGCAATCCATTGGTTATAGAAAATGGTTTGGAGAAGGTTATTAATTAACTGGCGCCTATGTGGAAGTGCACCATCGTGCTGGTAAAAATAAATGTTCCGTAAGGGGTGAATTATCCAGATAAGTGTTATTGAAATTTTACAGAATATTTAGATAGGTCTCACCTAATACACACTATAACTGTAAGTACATAAATCACACCAACACTTACTATTTAAATTGTCTTGATAAAATTCTAAGGCGATCACTGCATTATTTCTAACGGCGCAGTAAACATTGAACCGCCAACTGTCTTGGATATTACGTTCCCGAGTGTTGTGTGGACTGGAGTCACTCCAGAAATGAAAGTTATCACGATTCATCTGTCCATATAATGTTATCTAGAGACGAATTATTTTCCTGATACCTCGTCAAAATAAATTCGCAAAATCTTGTTGTACCATACATATCGAAAATGGGTGGAAATTGTGTTTCCTTAAAATTCTATGTATTGAGCTTTTAGACGAACCAGACTTCAGAGCAGCTTGTCTTCATGACATAATTGGAAAAGCTTGAAAGTACCCTAGAATCATTATTTCTATATTTTCGTCATCAACAATACGTTTTGTTCTTTGGATACCTTTTTTCGTAGTACCAAAATTTTCAAAATTATCGATGATGCGTCTTACAACATATCGTGATGGTTTCTGTTTATGAGGATATCGATCAGCAAATACATCGCAAGTTCTTGTTATAACTTTGTCACATTGTCGATAAATTACAAATAAATTTAAATAATCTTCGTAAGTATAATTTAATAATGATGGCAGCTTTATTAACACGTTTATAGATACAAATAATACTGATGCAGCTTCTAACAATAAATTTGACATTCGAGACAAACTAAATTGTTTTATTTTGTTTTTATTTCGCAAAATAAAATACTTCAGTTTTAACACGTTTTTATAACAAAATTCGTTGCAACTGGGAAATCCTAAAAGATAGGTACATACAAATTTATGTCATTCGAATCAGAATTTAATTTAATTTTGAATGCGAAAAATATTTAAAGGTCTCAGGTAAAAATTTTGAACATTTATTGAATTAATATTTTTTAAATTTTTATTTGCCAAATTACTTTCCTGTTATAACTACTTGTGTTTCTGGTATTTAATTACTGTAAACTTAGCTATTTTAAATTACCTTAAAAGATAGGTACATACTAATTTATATCATTTGATTCAGAATTTAATTCTTCTTAAAAAATAATAATAATAAAATAGTATTCTGGATGTTCTGTTTGAAAAAATCAAGTTTTGTAAGTTCTTAACTTTTCAAATTGGCTTATAAATTTTGGGGGCCCTGTATGTTCCTTAGACATCATGCAATGTTGCAATTAAAAGTTATCCACAGTCCAAGATTCAACATTTTTAGTATGGTGCTGTAACTGTAATTTTTTTCTTAAAACTGGAGATGTCTCGAAAATAAGTGAATTTAGGTACAGACAACTTTACACAAAGTTGACTTAAAATTCAACGTAGAATCCAAAACTGGAAAAATATACAGGGTGTTCCATCTAAAATAAGTAAGTTGGCGTCGACTTCCGATTATACCGGAAGTGCCAGAAACGTGAAAATATTTTAAAAAGGTACCTTTGTATATAACCAATTTTTCAAAATCACCCTACACGTAAAAGTGAGAAGAGAAACATTTGATACACAAATCAACACAATTTTTTTAACAGAAAGATCAGAAGTTTTTAATGGACTTTAAGATTATGAGCCACAGGAAGAAGACAACGGGATTTCACACTCTTACAATTGATCACAACGGCCACCTTGATCACAACGGCCAACTTTCCAAGTTGATGATAACGGCCACCGTGATCATAACGTCCACTTGTACTCATTATCATAATGGCCACCTTGATCACAACGCCCACCGACGTCATTAGTGGAAAACGTGATACGACGATGATCACAACGGCCACCCTGATCACAATGGCCACTTTAGAAGTTGATCATAACGGCCACCGTGATCATAACGGCCAATCTTAGTAATGATCATAACGGCCGCCGTGATTACAACGGCCACGGACGCCAGTTGACAAAAACCACGTCCACTCTTACTCGGATGATCATTACGGCCACCTTGATTACGACGCCCATTTTTAAATTGTAGTTCCGCCAAGGCATCGTATCCCTGAAAAGGCGTATTTTGGGGAGCTGACTGTCTATCGGTACATACAGATACAAAAGTGCAACCGTACATCTTTACCGCCTATTTCAAATTTATATTTAAATCGCAATATGCAATGACAAATGTCAAATTGTTGTAGCCAGATTTTACGAAAAGCGTTTAATGAAATATTATTGGCTAATAGCTTTTTTTCATTGAAATTAGGTCACATATTTTCTGGAGCTCCCATAGGCTTGGTAGAGCTCTTCTTCATAGTTAACGGAGTTTTTATCGAGTAAAGCGTATACTCCGAAATAAACAAAATTAAATGGAAGGATTTAAAAATATTTGGAAGAAAAAAAATTGTACTCCATAAATATTTTCAGCATATTTGAACAATCAAAGTTTTTTTTTGTGGTTCTACCATATATTCTTTAAACGCCACAATACGATTGAATCTAGATCTTATAAATTTCGTGTATGGGAAACTTTAATTAAAATTATGGAATAAAATTTTGGGGGGTGGGGGTGGGGGGAATAAACTTAATTTCGAAAAGTTAAGGTGCCATAGTAAAGTAACCCCACAATGTAGACAGCAATTATTTGTCCTTTATGTTGTCAAGTTAAAGAATGTAAACATATCGATATCTATGGAGGTTATAGTTAATATAAACAAGGTTATAACTAACTTTTCCCTATTCAAATGAACTGATGTGTATTAATATTAAGAAAATTAATTTTAGTTTCATCATGTGAAACCGGTAATAAAAACACTTAAATTAGTAGAAAAAACAAATATCCATAGATTCAACAATTTCTAATTTAAATTTTAGCTGGATTTTGGGAATCCCATAACTAATATATTACATAACACATTCTAATTATGACACGAGAGTTTGAAAGCTTATATCTTGATAACCCCTTGCACCCTTGACCGACCTTATTGATAATTACATCAATATATATCGATCCTAACTATTTGGGCGTCGTAATCAAGGTGGTCGTAATGATCATGATCCGAGTAAGAGTGGCCGTGGTTTTGTCAGCTGGCGCCGCAAACCATTGTGATCACGGTGGCCGTTATGATCATTACTAAGATTAGCGTTATGATCACGGTGGCCGTTATGATCAACTTCTAAAATGGCCATTGTGATCAGGTAGCCGTTGTGATCATCGTCGTATGACGTTTTCCACTACTGGCGTCGGTGGGCGTTGTGATCAAGGTGGCGGTTATGATAATGAGTACGAGTGGACGTTATGATCACGGTGGCCGTTATGATCAATTCTAAGATTGCCGTTACGATCGCGGTGGCCGTTATGATCAACTTAAGTGGCCATTGTGATCAAGTTGCCGTTGGATCAAGCGTCGTATGACGTTTTCCACTACTGGCGTCGGTCGTTGTGAACAAGTGGCGTGTTATGATAATGAGTACGAGGAATGGTAGATCACGATGGCAATTATGATCAACTTTAAAGTTTCGTTGTGATCAACTGAAAGAGTGGCCGTTGTGAACAAGTGGCCGTTATGAATCAAATATTATTATTGGCGTTTGATGAAGTGGTATGTTTGAAATAGCAAAAAATGGCTCGATATGATCAGTGGCCATGTATATAGACCCTAAAATATCACATACACAAGAGAAATTTAAGAGCTATAAGACAAACCATGTTCGACGAAAAAATCGACTCAATCATTTTAGCAGAAGTTCTTAGTAGACTTAAAGAGTATGAGCCAAAGATCGTAGATAACGCGCTCAGTACTGAATTTACATCTAAATTTTCTAACAACGTTTTACATTGTGGTATATGTTTTTGTTGCACCAACAACATCAACAGATTAAAATTAGGCATCAAATGCGATAAATGTCTAAGAATGTATGTATCACGTAACTTGTATAGAAAAACATCAAATGCACAAATCAACTTCAAGAAGGTTTACATGTCAAGTTTGTATGAACAAGTTAAAATACTTAAAGTAACTTTTTTTTTATTAAACATTAAAATCAGTTTTGTTCAAAAAGTTTTTATTTTTTTATTTAAGAATCTTCTTTACGTTGTCATTTATTTTTATATTAAATTTCCATAATGACTTTCCAAATTAATTACTTTATTTAGAAAAAAATGTGACCATAATAATTTTTTTAATGTTAAACAGTGAAGTATAATAGGGGGGCCAATGACTGCTTAATGAAGGCTAATAATTGTTTATAAACGGCCAATTACTGTTGGTCTTGTTATTACTAGGAATAATATTTATCTACAAAAGATTCACTAAAAAGTTTTAAGAAAATGAATTGTAGTCTTCAAAGAAAAATAACCTATTTATACAGATAAATTATAACAATAGTAAGATTTTTACCTGAACTACTTACTACCATTAAGTAAAATTAAAAATTTCCTTAAGTGGCCAATAACTGTCGGTGTTACTCTAATTTTCAGTAATTTTTTGTTACGTTGTACGGGGTGGTTCGTTTTCGATATTTTCCTATGGGAAGTACCCTTTCTATTACAGATAGACAAAAAGTAATATACGGTCATTGTGCTCGATGTTGGTGTTAATTAAGATCCAATAGTCATAATCAAGATGTCTCTGACCGTTATTGCGCAATTAGGCAAATTTGAAAAAAATGGCGATTTTGAAACACTTGAATAACTTTTTTATTTCTAAATGTATCGACAACCTGTACAAACATTCTTAAGGCACTTTTTTTAGTAGAATCCGTTAGTGCATTCACATTTTTAATACCTCCTTAATTATAAAAGATATGACATAAAGTTGTATTTTTTTATATGGAAACCATAGTTGGATATGACATTTTTAAATGACATTTCTTTGCGCTTTTCAAAAATATATAACACTTCTATGCTATTTTAATAATTAATTGATTTTTTAAGTTTTTCTTATTTACGTTTTATATTAAGAATACAAAGTAGGCATAGGAGGCTGAGATTTATTTAAGTAGAAACAAATGATAACTATATATCAAATAATAAATTAAAAATTAGAAGTGTGCAACAAAGTGATCCTGGAATTTCCATGCCTAATTACACAAATTCAGAAAAATTTGCATGTTAAAGTGTTTTATATTATCCGAAGGTGATAAGAGTGTGGCATCGGAATTATATTTACAAAATTTTCCTGAACGTCGGCAGCCAAATAAAAATATTTTTGAACGGTATAGTTAATAGAAATTAAATTAGCTCGAAACAATATCTTAATTAATTTTAGGTTACAGAAAAATTTAATTGAATTCGGTTCTTTTAAAAATCCTAGGCCAAAAACTTACTTTAAACGAAATTCTGAAGAAAATTCAATGGTCGTCTTAGGACAAGTCGAAGCAGAGACAAACAACTTCATCTATACAAATGGTGTCTCGAAGCAAAGCCCTTTGAATTTTAAAGAAACACAAATACCATTGCTATAGATTTCGGAAAGAACGTTTTTTGACTATAGACGACAGGAGGCGGCGTACTGAGTTTTGTAACTGGTATATAAGTCAGTGCCAAAATATACCTAATTTTTTAAACTCTATTGCATGGTCAGACGAGGCGCATATCAGTAGTGATGGTATTTTTAATAATCACAATTTACCCTACTGGGCAGATTCTAATGCTCATGTCAGTGTTGTCCGCAGGAGGCAAAGGAAATTTGGACTAAATGTGTGGTACTGCAATAAAGGACGTTTTATTATTACATGTATGAAGGAACATTATACTCAGAATCGATATTCTAGAATTCATTTAATTCTAGAGTCTTCGCACAATATTGCAATGTCATATTTCAGCAAGATGGAGCTTCCTCACATAATTCCCGTGTAGTCAGTGACTACTTAAATTTACGTTTTCCTAATATCTGGATGGGAACGACAGCACCAATTTTGTGGCCTGCTCGTTCACCCGATCTTTCGCCTCTAGGTTTATTTTTATGGGGTTTTTTGAAAAACATTATATACAAAAGAACTAATAATACTGTGAATGAGTTAAAAGAAAGTGTTCGTGTGACTTTTACATAATTAACACCATTATCTATATGTAACTCTATAAATTCAATTAGAAGACGACGAGAACTCTGCATCCAAAAGAGGGCGCACAGTTTGATTATATTGATATTTTTGGTCGTTTAAAGAATTAGATGTTTACATACGTATAAAAATTGATTTGCTGTTAGCTTTTCATAATTTCTGATGATGTTATATTGTTTATTTTCATTTCATTCAATTTGCATTTGAGGTTATTTGATAATTTTGTATTCAATCTTTAGATTTTATAATTTGTTACCATTCCACAAGAACAACATTACAATTAAACTTATTTGGATTACAAAATGTCTCTAAAATATTTTACTGGAAGTGAAATTTCCTTTTTGAGTAGAATATCTTCATTCAATTTCATATCTCGTTTTCTAAGCCAACTGTTATCCTTAATAATTAATTATTAAAATAGCAAACAGGTGTTATATATTTTTAAAAAGCACAAATAAAAATGTCATAGCCAACTATGGTCTCCATATAAAAAAATACAACTTAATGTCATTTCTTTTTAAATTAAGCAGGTATTAAAAATGTGAATGCACTAACGGATTCTACTTAAAAAAGTGCCTTAAGAATGTTTTTACAGTTTGTCGATACATTTAGAAATAAAAAAGTTATTCAAGTTTTTCAAAATCGCCATTTTTTCAATTTTGGCTAATTGCGCAATAACGGTCAGAGATATCTTGATTATGACTATTGGATCTTAATTAACACCAAAATCGAGCACAATGACCGCATATTACTTTTTGTCTATCTGTAATAGAAAGGGTACTTCCCATAAGAAAACATCGAAAATGAACCACTCTGTACAAGAGGTTCAAAGTAGGAAATCTCAGACTATGAATTATGTTTAAGATTTTTAGTCTACCATATGCGTACTTTTTCATTGTTATTACTCATGTATTATTAATTCTCAGTTTTATCGATAATTGCTCAATACCTATCAGTGTGGTAGTCATACATAAATAAAACATGAAGGCATAAAATGATTAACGACTTTAGCAATCGATTCTCCCTCAAGGGCGAAAATTAAAAATCTATCTTGATTGACAGATAGAAGTAATTTCATAGGAACTTTTTCAACGAGTCAGTAAACCATTTAAATGTAAATTGAAATCTTATAAAAAATTGGAACGTATTGTAACAAACGTACTTCACTACTAATAACAATAATGCACGGAATATGTTTTTTTTTAACAATTACCGAAACGATTATTCTGTAAATTTAAATTATAAACACAACTGAGCTACGGGTTAAATAAAATTTCAACTTGAATAAAATTAATAATCTTAACAAGTAAAAATCATTTGTTTATGAGGATATGTAAAAAAACCAGTTGTAATAAAATGATAAAACAAAAAAATAGAGGCATGTAAAAAAAACTGTACGGTTACGAAACAGTAATCAAAACGTTAGAGAACATGCAAGATAATATTATTCTATAAAGATTGGAGTGACTGAAACAAAATACTTGAAAGTATTTTATTTTCGCATGATTGGTATGTTCTTTTGCCCTCTGTTACGGTATCTGACATTTTTTTTTATTTTCGTTATAGGTAGCATGACGGTAAATGTGAACGATAGAAATATTTTAATATGACGAAGGATAAAAACAATGTAACAAAAAGGAATGTGAATGAGTTATGCTAACCAGTTGACCTTCCTCAACCATCCACAATCATACTTACCTTCAAAAGACCTCGTTTAACTAATTGCCTATGAGTGAAACATTGCCGAAGCGTCTGCTCATCAACGCTTGTTTTTGTATAATTACAAATCTGTTCAGTAGAACTCATTTATTTTTTCATTTAAAGCTTAATTTAAATATTTCTAGCATGATGTATCAAATGATTAAAATTGTTGATTATGATAATAGTTTGAATGGGATTTTCTCCTTTTTTATACACAAATTTGCATTCTAAACGCTTAAATACTATTTTTTCATGCATTTAATAAAAACATTCACTTTTTTATTTTGTAATATATGTGTGTGTGATACTTTTTATTCAATTGAGATTAGATGTAAAAACTGAAAACTGAGAATTGAAAGTTGGTAGAAAGCTATTATACGTACCTGCCAACTTGTGCTTATTTGTTACAGATTGGGATTGATAAAATTGACACTTTTGTTTATTAGTAATCATTTATACTTTCATATTTGAGTTTATTAAATATCTTACCTCTGATGTGGATCAGTGATGTAAAAATAGCAATTCAAAATTCTCAATCTTTATGTGTGTGTTTTTTGTTGTCTTGTTAGTAAAAGGTGAAATATGTTTTGTCCACGACTACTGTATAACATGATCATTAATACAAGTGTTTCCTTAATAATAATAATATCCATTATTCACTAGTGAATAATAAATTCATATTTCAATACAATTTTGTACTTACAATAAAAAACAGAGCATGCCATAAACTTCAAGTCGCAGGGCTTATTGCTATGGCAACACTATGGCACTTTGTTTTTATCTGTTTTGACAATTGCACTTACACGTCAAAAGGTTAGTTGTTCTACTTATTATTACTCAAAGTTTTAAGGTATTTCGTTAGAAAAAATGGATTCAAACAGTGAAAATGAGATGTGTACACCTCTAGACATACGAGAAGCCGCAGAAATTGCAAGTTTAAACATATTACTGGAAAAATCCAAACAACTCTACAACCTGACCAAGATAAGAATGAACAGCATGGGGATCTTGCACAAGGCGGCGGTTATATTAGAGAAAAGTTGTATAATTTAGGGTATGTTCACATGTAGTTTGCAAAAGTTCATTATTGTTTATCGTTTCCGAGATTTAAAACAAAATGCGATTTTTGGGTTTTTATTTTTTCGTAATCCCTTCATTTATTTTAAAAGATTTTTAAAAACCAAAGATCATTGTCACTTTTTGAATTCTATTAGATGGCGGTTTCAAATTTTTTATTCGACCTTTCGTCTCCGAGAAACCATCATCAACTTTATTTTTTTATATCACCGCAACCAACGAAACACCCAGTATTCGATAGCTGTTTTATTACGAATTTAACGATGTATTGCACATTATGATTTTGAAGCTAATTTTTAAGAAAAATTCGGATTAATGTTAGTAATTGATAATCCAATCTTTTAAACCTATGTAATTAAAGTTACATAATTACAATAACTGGTCAAATAGGTTGTCGTTATTTTCTAGACATGGGTAAGCTCTCTTTACTGAAGAATTTAAAACACGGTCTAGCATTTCTGACGAAATTGTGTTAACTGCTGCCATAACCGATACTAACAACTACTCGTAAATCGGGATCGGGCTGGCCAAGCTACTGCACTGTAAGTTACAATTAATTTTCCTGTAAAACGCAATGACAGATAGTCCTGTACATTTCTTGAGTTATGTCCTGGGCACCATTTTGTTGAAACCAACAGTTGTTAACAAGTGCTAGAGATCCAAGGCATTTTCCTAATAAGTCCTTAGCAAGTTCAGATATCGCTCGGCATTTAAATTGTGATAAATAAAAGGTCCTATAATTTTTCGTCCCAAAATACCCATCCACATATTAAATCCAAATCTATGTTTATCTCTTGATTCTTTTTCAAATAAGGATTTTGTTTTGCCCAATAATGTTTATTACGTCGGTTGAAAATTTCATTGTTGGTTATCATGATACTATAACTGAAGAAATATGCTCACGCGCACATTGTACGCCATCTTAATGACGTCAGCCTATGACCCAAATTTGAAATGTGAAATTTCCTTTTTTAAAATTTTAAATTTATTCGTCATATTATACCTAATTTTATTTATTTTAAAATTCGGGTATTTTGTTTTATTCTTTTATTCGGGTGGTTATCTGCATCACTTAAGTGTGGCTGGCAACCTTGTTGTTTACTCAAGTTTACAAGCGTGTTTGGGTATTTTACTTGTGTTTTATTTATTATAAGTTCGTATAGAAATTCAATGTGTTAAAATGGTACATTGCAGTGTACAGGGATGTTCTAATAATAACAAATCAAATAACAGGAATTATAAACCGGGTATTCGATATTTTTCGTTTCCTAATAAAAAGTGCATTTCTGATGTGTGGGTACATAAATGTTATCAACAGCATAAATTTAATATTGAAACTGCAAGAATATGCTCGGACCACTTCACAGACGATGATTATTGTTTGAAAGAGAAGTTATAAAATTTGCCATTTAATAAATGGAAGCTAAAGCCTGAAGCGGTACCTTCAGTAAAGTTAATCAAGGAGCCTCACGAGGATATCAAACGGAAAGAAAGAGTGGAAAGACGAGAATTGTTAAAAAAATACATGCGTAAGCATAACCGTATTTAAATAATGACGTGTCTTTATTTTTATTTTGGTTTTCTAGATCGAAAGAGTTGCAATCGAATGAAAATGAACAAGATTTACCTGCAACAAGGGAAGAAATTACCTTCGAAATACAGCAAGTAAAATGTATAAAGAGTGTATTTACCATAACTGAAATTTATTTTGTAAACAAATATATTTTTCAGGTTAGAAAATGATTCAGTAAAGATAAAAATTCTTGAAGATGAATGTGCGCGTTTGCAAAGCATTGTTGAAGAGCAAAAACAAGAATTACAATCCGTACAAAAATTTTTTACTAACAACCAACTTCGAAAACTTTAGTCGGGCAAGCAAATTCAATGGTCAGTAGCGGATGTTGCTTCTGCAATATCATTACATGCAGGAGGTCCACGTGCCTACAAGTTATTGAGAAAACGTAATTATCCTTTACCAGGAGTTTCAACATTACGAAGATGGTCCTCGAAGATTAATGTGAATCCAAGTAAGTCGACATCGTTACTTCTTTTATGAATTAATCAATTTAAATTAGAGAAACTAATTGTTTTTTATGAAAATAAGACACAATGTATGTGTGAATATTTTCTATAAATTGCATGGTATTTAATTTAATAATGATTATCTACACAAATTGATGATAGCACTTTTAATCATACAAATAATTTTAATTTGTAGGTGTCCTAAACATAGTACTGACACTCATGAAGAAGTTTTCCCTTTCTGAAATGGAGAGGGCTTGTTTCTGTTTGTTTGACGAAATTAAAATTCAAAATCGTTTGATTATGACAGAAGACTGATACAACTTTGGGCCCATCAAGTTATGTGCAGGTGGTAATGGCGAGAGGTATATGTGGTAATTGGAAGCAACCAATATTTTATAATTATGACTGTAAGATGACTAAACAGTTATTACTAGAAATTATAAGAAAAGTTGAAAACGTGGTTACCCTAGTATATGCCATAAACAGTGACTTGGGTAGCAAAGAGGACTTTGGTCAATTTACAATTTCTATACAGAAAACATGGTTTGAAAATCCAGTAAATAAAAGAATATTTATGTTTTGCAGATACACCACACATGATAAAACTTCTACGTAACCATTTCCTTGATACAGGTTTCGTACATGAAGGTAAAATAATCACTTCGAAACCAATAGTAGAAATTTTACAAAACACACAAAATTTAGACTTTAATATTTCCCATAAAATCAATGAAAGCTTTTAACTGTTAAAGGCGCACAACGTCAAAAAGTAAAATTAGCAACAAAATTATTCTCGCATATATATCTAAAGCCGTTTCAAGGTTGGGAACTTAGGATTTATATAAACAGAGAATAATTGGATAGAATGCTCAGATTTACTTAAAATTACAAATGACTGGTTTGACATTTTCAACAGTAAGGTTGCTGTAACTGATTCACGAAATCGAACAAAAGCTTATGGTTTGAATTTAAACGAGCAAAATGATATTTTAGATAAGATGACAAAAACCATACAAAATTTAAGAAAACCAAATTCTAAAGCATTATTGCCTTTTCAAAGGGGAATTTTTATTAGCATTTCATCATTGAAATTACTGTGTAATGATCTGCAAACAGACTTTAATATAAAATATTTACTGACATACCATCTGAACCAGGATCCTCTGGAAGGATTTTTTTCCATTATTAGATCAATTGGTGGTCTGTACGATCATCCAACAGCTTTGCAATTCAAGTATAGACTCAAAAATTATATTACAGGAGAAATGATGAAATTATATCAGAATCCTCAAATGTGATTGATGCCTGATGATGTTTCAGTTCCTAATATTCAACTACAAGTACATCAAGCATGTACATTTTGGATAGTAACGTAGAAAACGACAATGCTGAAGTTGTTACCGGTAATATGTTCAGCAATTTGGAAATACCTGAAAGTGTTCATGTTGAGGATGTTATCGTTAACGAGTTATCAGAATTACAGCATGATGGCTTGGAAAACATAGCCGGATTCATAGCTTTTAAGTTAAAGAAAGAAAATCTTGGATACATTCCAGATAACAATGACGTGTCATTCTCATGGGTAAAACATCTTTCTGAAGGTGGTTTAATGAAACCTACTGAAGATTTTCTTATGAAATGTAAAGAAATGGAATCCATTTTTGTAAATATTAATGGAGATAGTATAAAAATTTGTGGTGATTTCATACAAAATCTGCTAAAGTGTTCTGAACATGTAAATGTAAGTAAGGAAGCAAAATCGCTATTTTTCAGATGTAAAATGTATTTCAGAATTCGAATTTTGAACAATAAACTTAAAGAAGAATCTAATGTTAGGAAAAGAAAGTTCCTGAAAATTACAACTAGAAAATTTTTATCCTTGTTTTTTGTATTATTTCCGAATTTTATAAATTTTTTGATTTACTCTGTACTATTATTAATAATAAATGTACTTACATATCCTAATTGTTTGAATTATAGTAAAATATCTAACTGATAATACAGTTTTATTAATTTTGAAAATTTTTTAAATTCAATATTTCGTTTTCTATACTAAAAAATTAATGTATTATATTTTTTTAAATTTAATTATAAAATAAAATATTCAATTTATAAAATATCTAGCTGAATTTGTATTTACTAAATTATAAATATCTAATCATTACATTTTTACAATACCTCTTATGCCTTTTAGGGTGAAATTTGCGTGTTGGGTCACACAGTGACGTCATGCGCGGCAGAGTCTAAAATGCGTTCACCAAGTGAGCATATCTTTCAGAGTTATAGTATCATGGTTGGTTATCATGCTTTCATCAGACCAAATTTTTTTAAAAGGAAAATTTAGATCTTCGTCATATTTTCTAGTGTACCATTCGCAAATACCGGCTCGCCGCTGTGCGGGTCTAAGACCCTGACAAACTCGACATTTATATGGATGAAACTTATTCTGATTTAAAATGAATTGTGCTGTAGAATTAGCTATACCAGTGCGATGTTCAATTTGTCTTGACAATATTTCAGGGTTTTCAACAACGGCTTGTAAAACGCTATTAGCTTTTTCGTCATCAGATTGTTTTCACGGGATAGAAGGTTTTGTAAATGAACCAAATTCTTTTAAATTAGATTCCAAACGTCTAAAAATGGATTTACCAGGTTGCATTTGTTCAGTATATTTTTCCAAATACATCAGCTCAGTAACTACACAATTTCTGTGGGACAAGGTGTAGCATGTCAATTTTGTCAGTTTTGTCTTTCCATAGATACACTTATTGATTAATTATAATTATAAATTAACTAAAAAAAAAAACAAAAAAACAACCCACGAATGGTAATAAAAACAACTTAAAATACGTACAATTCAAGTAACACCAACGATCTCAACACAATAAAACTAAGTTAAACAGTTTTTCAACAAAATGTTAAACAAGTGTTATTTTATCAAAACCACAATGTGTAATACATGGTTAAATTCGTAAAAGAAACTATCGAATACAGCGTGTTTCGTTAGTTGCGCGCGATACAAAAAAATAAAGTTGATAATAAAAATCTTTTAAAATAAATGAAGGAATTACAAAAAAAAAAACCCAAAAATCGCATTTTGTTTTAAATCTCGGAAACGATAAACAGTAATGAACTTTTGCAAACTACATGTGAACATGCCCTAAATTCTACTACTTTTTTCTAATTTAACCGCCTTCGTATCTCTTACCGTATTCGAGATCCCCATGCTGTTCATCCTTATCATGGGCACGTTTTATATGTCTGCATATGAATCATTTGTACAATGGAAGACTAACAAGAAAACGGAGTCTTTTCAGAATCCGTTTTGTTAGTATATTTTACCGGGTTGTAAGCAAAATACAAACCATCGACATTATAGACAAACTACTCTAATCTTAGAAGTACAATTAACTTAAATCATGATATTGATATTGAAAAGTACGCCAAATTAAGAGCCCTTTTAAAATGCAAGTCTGAAGGTTTTAGAGCTAAAAAAGCCTTTTTTTTTTCTCCAGAGGATATACCTAAATAAATTCATTACTGGGACATTTGACGAAAAATATCCTGCGGGAAAGGTAGGAAGTCTAAAGATATATAATAAACAAAAAATATGTATATTATTTTAGGTTGCAGTGATAATGGGTGAATGGGTGCTAGCCGTGGTAATGGAATTTACAATATTACACTAGAAAATCTACAAGACATCGGATCGGTTTTCGTGGTAAAGGTGCCAAATACCAAAACAAACATTACCCGAAAATTTACAATCACTGATAAATTTGCAAAAATTACATCAGCCTTCGTTCACCTTCTGTCAAATCTAATATCTTCTTTCTAAACCATAAAAATGGCAAATGCACCTCACAAAGGATATCTATTAACAAGTTTACACAAATGGCGCAACAAAAAGCAATATTTCTGCAATTACCCAACCAGAAAAATACTCTAGTCACACAGTTTTCTCAATACAACAAAATCCTTCTTGTCAAACATATAAACACAATGCGACCATATTATCTACAAATAACCAAAATATTAATGTAGATTTAAGTTCGATTCCTACGTTAACCTAATACACTGTGTAAATACAAACATTATATTGCAAAATAAATATGTGTAGTACTTAATTGTAGCTAAAATTATTTGGTAGTCATGGACAAAGTATAGTATTCTACTCGCATATAATGGCTGTTATTCACTCGCGTGAATAACAACCATCATTATATCTTATTGAGTAATATACTATTTTTAACTGATATCCCAAAATTGTTCTTTTAATAGTTTTGTGATTATCTAACATGGGTGGTTATAATCATCATTCAACTATTGAAGAGTTGAGTGAGCGTGACAATTTTACTATAGTCTGTCCAAACCTCCAAATGCAGTACGGGCTCTTATGAACTAAATGTCTCTTTTACTAACTTTAGTCATCTACAAATAACCTATCCTTTTCTTTCATGGCAATGTTGTCCAACATAAAATCTCATTTAGGCACACATAACATCTTTATACTTTCATATTATTGTTCGTTTGCACTACGTTATTTCTCAAATTAAACCAACTCCGTTTATTAAAAATCGTTCTTTTCAGAACGCTTAAACTTAGTACCAGCGTCTTTTATGGTAATGATCAGTATTTTCTATAATTCTGTTATTGAACTTAATTTTGTAGAAATTTCGTTAATTCTTCGATATGGAAGTGGAAGTTCCAACTGGTTCTTCAAAACGACGCACTCGAGAATATTTCACCCGTAAGGAGAAACGTACGTTCTTAACGTACTAAATTATTTCTCGGCCAAACTGAACATTAGTGCACCCGTTAATGAAGCGAGCAACGCGTTATGTTCAGAACGAAGTATCTACGCTATTAAAAAGGAACATTAAACTGAAGCAATAGTTAGTTCGAAGAAACGTGCCAAAAGGAAAGGTGTACAAACCAATGATCGCCTTCATGTATATAACCAGAATATTCAAATTATTGTTCGGCGGAACAGTTTTTCATAATGAATTTATTTTAATTAAAGTTTGGAGATATTGGTTTGGAATTTCAAAAGATGGGACGAAAACGTATTCTTACTGAGCGTGATGATATTAGTTAGTAAGTAAGTACTTTATTGGTTCACTAGATCGGATACAGATATAGGACAAGTCGGATTTTAACAGTTTGCAATTATTGTTACAGATATTTATGATATGAACATATACAAGGCGAAAAATTGTAAAACAAAATTGCACGAAAATAATTATAGGTTAAAATTTACATTCTAGAATTTATAAAATTTGCATTAATGATCATTTTTTTTTAAACTACATATTAAAATTGAAAATCCATGTGATTTAAGAGTTAAGAGTTAAAAACATCACAGCCTTTAAAGTTTTCCGGCAATTTATTATAAAGAACCGTACCCATATACCAAGGGCTTGACTTAACTAATTCCAGACGAAGCGATTTTATCTCCAATAAGTCGAGTGCCATAACTGTGATATTTATTTAAAACACCAAAATTATTAATATTATGTTTAACAAATAAGAGCGTATCTAAATATATATATATATATATATATATATATATATATATATATATATATATATATATATATATATATATATATATATATATATACACTATCGGACAAAAGTAAAGCAACTTTAAAAAAACATTTCCATTATTTTATTTTTATTGGACAAAATACAAAGAAATCCTAATTACATTTTAAAGCTCAATAGGCGGCTGTCACCTGTGACAGTTGATTTCTTTATAAACAACACCAACCAATTTAAGCAATTTTATTGTCGAAAGTGAACAATTTGTAGTCGACAAAAGTAAAGCAACATTTTGTGTTTATAAAAATAAAAGCTTTTCCTTCAAGTAAGAACTAAAATATTCAAATTTATAGTAGTTAATTGTCTTTACGTAATTTTAGTCATGCCACGAGGTATTCATATCTGCAAAGAATTAAAGCAGATGGTAGTAAATGCCCATTTCGAAGGTAAGAAACAGTTTGCTATTTCAGACAGTTTCTTTTGCCAAAATACAGTGTGTCAAAAATAATTCCTACCTACAACGCACGAGGACACTTGGAATAAATACCAAAATCTAGAAGACCCAGAAAACAACTGTCTTGCTAGACAGACGCATAAAAGAATGTCCCAGAACGATCCGTGGTTATCTGCACCACGAATTATTGCAGAAATTCCTGAAATTCTGGTCAGTTCCAGAACAATTCAACGCAGATTAGTCGAAGCAAAATTATTTAGTAGACGTCCAGCAAAAAACTCCTTATTTCCAGAAGAAACAGATTAGCTCGACTTGCATTTGCACAAGAGCATATTAACTGGACCATAGACGATTGGAAAAAGTGTTATTCAGCGATGAAACTCGTTATAAACTGTACAATTCCGACGGAATGAAACGTGTAAGGCGACCAATTAACACCAGATTCCATCCCAAGTACGTAACACCTACAATTAAACACGGTGGAGGAAGCGTTTTCTTATGGGGTTGTTTGTCTTGGAATGGAGTAGGTCCTTTGCACCATATTGAAGGAAACATGGATAAATTTATTTATCGGATATACTGCAAAATGTAATGCTACCATATGCAGAATGAGAAATGCCTTTGCGTTTCGTGTTTCAACAGGATAACGATCCTAAACACACCGCAAATTGTTCAGGAATGGTTTCGAAATAATAATGTTGAGATTTTGCGGTGGCCAGCCCAGTCTCGACCTCAACCCGATAGAAAACTTATGGGAAGAGGTAGAACGTCGTATTCGAACAACCGGTTTCCTAATAAACATGCATTGCTTGAAAAATTAATGAAGTTTGGGCGAACCTTCCAGACAACACAACTCGAATTTGATTTCATCAATGTCACGACGTTGTAGAAATTATAAAATAATGGTTATTCCATTAATTATTAGATAAGTAATTTAGATAATTGTTATTTTTAATGTTGTTGCCAATTGTTGTTCTCGATAAGTTGAATAAAATATTCTTTTATGTAAGTGTTGCTCTACTTTTGTCGCAATGATTTTTGCATTAATTTTTAAATTCAAATTCTTTAGTTAAACTTTGCAGGTATTGGTTGATTTTTCTTTGGTTAATTACTCAACTTACGAAGTTACTAGTTGATTAAAATTAATTCAGAAGTTTGCCAAATTTAAAATTTTATTCAGCTACAATAGACCCAGCAAATGTGTTGCTCTACTTTTGTCCAACAGTGTATATATATATATATATATATATATATACAGGTGAATCTTATCTAATCCGCCAAAATTAAAGGCGTGCTAGAACTCATCATTCTAAGCAAAAAGTTCATATGTACATGGGTCCGGAAATGCTTCGTTTCCGAGATACAGGTGTCAAAGTTGAAAAAAAATCGCGTTTACTTTAATATCTTTCGACTGTTTCGAAATAGGTGTTTTTGGGATGACAAATTCAAATTGTGGTCCATTTGGTTGTCGTTTCTAGAGCGCAGCGGCAACGATTTCGACCCTTTAAATCGTAGCAATTTTTTTGCTACACTGTATGCCATTTTGGATTAGAAAATCGATTCTCCTACCTTTTCTTCTAAAAAGGTATATCTTAGTGATGTCGCTAGGAGCAACCCTTTCCGAGAAAAACGCTTTTAAAACTCATGATGCATAACATTTTCGGAGGGTATTTTTTGACAGGTTTATCAATAGGAATTTTTAATTGTTACTAAGTAACTTATTTACTTATGTACTTATCTGTCTCTTTGCGTTCATTGATAATAAAATTTTAATATTAATTTTTTCTTTTCTTTTTTAATGCTGGATATTTTAGTGCTCCATACAAAGTTAGTTTTACATAAATAAACATTGTGAGTTATAAATGTCTTTTTCTCGGAAAGGGTTGCTCCTAGCGACTTCACTAAGATATACCTTTTGTAGCAGAAAAGACAGGAGAATCGATTTTTAGTCCAAAATGGCATACAGTGTAGTACAAAAAGTTGCAAAGATTTAAGTGGTCGAAATGGTTGCCGCTGGCGCCTTAGAAACCACAACTAAATGGACCACAAACTTGAATTTGTCATCCCAAAAACCCCGTATACGAAATTTCATGAAACTATTTCGAAACAGTCGAAAGATATTGAAGAAAACGCGATTTTTTTTCAACTTTGACACCCTGTATCTCGAAACGAAGCATTTCCGGACCCATGTACATATGAACTTTTTGCTTAGAATGATGAGTTCAGTACTTTTTAATTTTGGCGGATTAGATAAGATTCACCCTGTATATAATATATATATATATATATATATATATATATATATATATACGCTTAACAAATAAGCGCGTATCTAATATATATATACAGGCTGTTTCACGACGAGCTTACACTATCTATATATAGCAAACTACTCACACGATTTATATAAAAATTGGCATAGATAAATAACAAGTTATGGCAAATATGTGGAAAATATTTTGACAGACTTGTCACTTCCGGTTATACCGGAAGTGAACAGCAACTTTGTTATTATAAATATAACACCCTGTATGTTATCAACTTTTCGAAATCTACGTTCAATTTTAATGTCACTTTGTGTAGAATATCCTATAAGTAAAATTTATACTTTTCGAGATATTAATTTTTTTAATGGAAAATTGACAGGTGCAGACCTCCGTATGGAAAATTCTGTGTGAACATCCCCAATACCAAATAAAACATATCTTATCGGGTTAATTAGTAAAAAGATCAAGGTAATTGATGACTTGTCGAAAACTGCTTTTCTGCATACAGGGTTCTTTCAACTTCAAAAATGTCAAATATTTTAATTTTATTAAATGAAACTACCTTATTTTTATTCTATTTCTTAATTCTACGGCCAAAAATAAGGGAAGTTTATGTTCACTTCCCTATACCCAAACTGAAGCGTTTTTGAGATATTAACACGTTTTTAAAAATATTAATTATTTCTGCCGTATTGTTGTTTATTATTATTTATTATTTTATTTTATCAGGCTGTGTATGTAGCTGTCATAATTAAATAGTATTAGTTGTCATTATTTGTGGTTAATCGCATGTTTACAAAGTGATAGAAATGACTCGTTTGGAACTAAACAATCACGATTATCTAAATTTACTTTTAATACATGGTGATTGTGACAGAGTTGTTACTAGAACATGTGCTTTATTTGCTACAAGGTATTCAGATCGACCACGACCCACCCCTGACACAATGAAGAGAATAATAAACAATTTAACACAATTTGGTTGTTTTCAAGCAAAAGTTACGAAAGTGAAGCCTGGTGTTGATAACAATGACAATGAAATTAATGTTCTTGGGTACTATGCTGCTTATCCCGAAGCGTCATTACGTTGTGGTGCGAGAGATTTAGGTGTACCAATGATATCTATTCAACGAATTAAAAAAAAACATAAGTTTCATCCCTACTCTTTTAACCTAGTTCAAAGTTTAAGGGAAACAGACTATAATAAAAGGATACAATTTGCAGAATTTGTGTTGATAAAATGTCAAGAAGATAATGAATATTTAAAGAATATTATATGGTGCGACGAATCAAAATTTATGATAAACGTAATGTTTAACAGGCACAATTCGCATTACTGGAGCGAAGAAAATCAACACTTAACAAGAGTTGTAGTTTTCAAGAGCGATGGGACTTTAATGTGTTTTGTGCGATCACAGACAACCAGGCTGTAGCTCTCCACTTTTATGATGGAAACTTAAACGGTTAGAAACTGTGGTAACATAATTTTATAATTTTTATTTTCTAAAACTACTTTTTAGGTCAAAGATATCTCAACATATTAAGAGAATTAAAACAAATTATTTTGAACGTTTACCACCGCAAGAATTTAGAAACATATTTTTCTTCATGATGGAGCTCCTCCTCACTGTTCCCGAATGGTAAACCAATTTTAGATGAGACGTTTGAAAATAGGTGGATAGCTAACAATGGTCCTTTTCGATAGCCTCTTCGTTCAACAGACATACACCTTTAAATTTTTTATATGGGGCTACGTAAAAAATGCGTTGTATTCCCATCCCTTTACAACACGGGAAGATTGTGAACTTCGTAATGCATTTAATTCTCTCTCTGCAGCAATGATTAAGCGTGCAACAAACGAAGGTGTGATAACAAGACTTCATAAATGCTTGGAAGTTCAATATACTTATAATAAGCAACAATACGGCAGAAATAATTAATATTTTTAAAAACGTGTTAATATCTCAAAAACGCTTAAGTTTGGGTATAGGGAAGTGAACATAAACTTCCCTTATTTTTGGCCGTAGAATTAAGAAATAGAATAAAAATAAGGTAGTTTCATTTAATAAAATAAAAATATTTGACACTTTTGAAGTTGAAATTTTCATCATCTTTTTAAGAACCCTGTATGCAGAAAAGCAGTTTTCGACAAGTCATTAATTACCATGATCTTCTTACTAATTAACCCGATAAGATATGTTTTATTTGGTATTGGGGATGTTCACACAGAATTTTCCATACGAAGGTCTGCACCTGTCAATTTTCCATTAAAAAAATTAATATCTCGAAAAGTATAAATTTTAGTTATAGGATATTCTACACAAAGTGACATTAAAATTGAACGTAGAGTTCGAAAAGTTAATAACATACAGGGTGTTACATTTAAAATAACAAAGTTGCTATTGTCAAAATATTTACCACATATTTGCCATAACTTGTTATTTATCTATGCCAATTTTTATAGAAATCGTGTGAGTAGTTTCCTATATATAGATAGTGTAAGCTCGTCGTGAAACAGCCAGTATATATATATATATATATATATATATATATATATATATATATATATATACAAATGTGCCCATTTTTTAGGCCCCTGGGGGCTCGGGGGGGGGCAGGGGCCCCTAAGCATTGAAGTTATCGGGGTTTTCGCAAATTATCCTATTTTTCGACTATAAAATATCACCTTATTCATCAGTATTTTGCTACATTCGCTATTTTAACTCACAAAATTAAAAAATTTACCATGTCGATTATTTGCTTGACTCGTCAGAATTTTTAAAAAACCATCTACATAGGGAGACTCGTCACTTGTACTGTTTAAAATTTTCTGTTGTTTTTACATCTCCGTAAACAAATAGAATTTTTAGAGTATTATAAATTTGATCCACATAATCGAACCATCTTAATTTAAATTTTGGCAAAGAAATAGTTGCTAGTATATATTGCTTAGAGTTTGGATGTTTTAAATCTAAGATTTTCCCAAAGCTTTTTGTAATTCCCTCCAAAACCGACATCTTTAAAGGCATAATATTTGATATACCAAACCCATTTGCGCACACGAAAATCTCCGGCCATGAAACTAAGAGGAGGCTGACACACGTCTTTTATTACACGCAAAGGAAGCAAGCCAAGCTGGTCATAAACCGGTTATTATAGAACCGTCGACACTGATGTAATTGTAATTTCCTAGCAGCTTAGCAACTTAGAAACTGTCTGCGCAGCTTTCGGAACGGGCAAGAATATTGAATTCATTCCAATCCATCAAATTTACAGCCAAATCGGAGCAGAAAAAACTGCAGCCCTTCCATTTTTTCACGCTCTGACTGGTTGTGACACGACATCCTCATTTAATGGTCACGGAAAAAAGACAGATTGGGAAACTTTCAACAACTTCCCGGATATTATGTCATCATTCCAAGTGCTTTCAAATATGCCCATCGATGTCAAAACTGTCGTGGATGATATTGAATGTTTTTTAATACTAATGTATGACAACATGTCTTCCCAGACGTCGATCAACCAATGCCGAAAGAAGCTTTTCACAAAAAAAGGTTGATTTTTTCCAAGCTACCCCCCCCCCCCACTCAATCCGTCTTATATAAACATGTCTTGAGGTGTGCCTACCAAGTAGGCTACTGGGGGCAGTGTCTAGACCGGCAACAGCATTTACCCGATCTAAGTTTGTGGGGTTGGTCTGAAAGTAGTAATGGGGGATGGGAACCATCATGGTCCTCCCTTTCTGAAGCATCCATTGCTTGCTGAGAACTCATAAGTTGCGGGTGCAACAACTGCAGCACGAAACGATGCAAGTGTAAGAAGGCATTATTAAAATGCACGATGCTGTGTAAGTGAGAGAAGACTGTAAAAACGGCTACGACAGGAGCGCAGAGATTGCAGAAATAGGCAGTGACAATGAAGTCTTAAGCGGGGGTGAATTTCAATTTGATGGCGTAGAAGAGGATGAAAACTAATCATAAATCAATCAAATTTGACTCGGCATTGATGATAATTTTTGGTGAGTGTTTTATTATTATCTCTACTCAAAAATCTAGTGCATATATCGTAGATACGGCTGGTGGTGGGGGCAGTGGGGAAGGGCGTGAATCTACAAGTGTTAAAAATAATTTGCTCGGTGTTCATCCATGTTTTTGGGATTACAACATGCGTGTTCACGCGCGAAGTGGCCGCCCGGTCAGCGAAAACTTCAGATTCCCCTCCTTAAATCTAGTTTTGAAGTTTTGGATATGTGATGTGTTTGATAAACACAATAGGATAAAAATCTGCAGAACATTGAACTTGAGGGTGAAAAATTCAATTAAATCTTAATTACACACGAGCGAAGCTAAGACTTTGGATTTAAGCCCCCTCCCCGTAAGTCGCTGGGGTTCGATTTTTGGGTCCACTTGGTAAATTTACTATTTTCAAAAGTTAAATGGCAAATTTAGTACAATACTGATGATTTCGGTTATATTTTACCGTCTGATAAGATAATAATTTGCGAAAAACCCGGTATTTTCAATGCATAGGGTAAAATTAAACTTGCTTATGTACAAATGAATGAGCAGCTTGCTGATATTTATACTAAAGGATCAACTCAATGTAAATTTGTGAAATTTAAAAAATTGATTGATGTCAATTAGCTGTAAGTTTTTTTTATTTTAAACGAAATGCATTTCTAATTTTAGAACTGAGGAAATATTAAATATCCTACCTCTGATGTTGATCAGTGATGTAAAAATAGCAATTCAAAAATGTAAATCTTTATGTAGTGGCTACACTGTGTGTGTTTTTTTGTTGTTGTCATGTTAGTAAAAGGTGTTTATGAAATATGTTTTATTGTTAAATGATATCCCAAATCATCAAATAAGGTGTTTAATGATATTAATTATTTAGCAGAGTTGATTTTTTTAGACAATTATTGACACCACTATTTTAAGAAATAGCGAGATATTAGGGCAAAATATTTACAGGTAAAACGATACCTTAACGTCTGAATCTTAAATTATATCTCTATTTTCTGACAAACGTTTGATCTGTAAGTAATATTATTGATTTAATACTGCGCACCATAATCAAGTTCAGATATCCAATTATTTAACGTAAGCATAGTAAAACTAGTGAGTCAGCGCAGATGCAGAGCATAACAAATTATGGATTTACTTCCAAGTATGGGTAATGTGTAAAATCTGTATTTAAAAATGTGTTGAGTTCATTTAATCCTAATTACTTGTTATTACAAAGCAAATATTCTGTGAAAAGTAACTGTTTCATAGTCATTATGGTCTAAATGTTTGATATAATCTTTATAAAAAATAGGTAGATAGATTTATATAAAAACAAAGTGTAATCAAGTGATTAACATAATGCAAGTGTATTGCAATACAATATTAATTTAAATAACCAACGTTTAATCAGTCGTTACTATATTTTAGTGATTAAAATGTAGCTACTTTAATTAAAATACTTATCTTTTTTAATCAGGTGTTTTTATTAATTCTTTATACAAATTTTAACAGTAAATGGTCATAGTTAAAAATTAAGATTAAATATATGAAATGTGAAAACACGAATATAAGCCTGTTATAATAGCCAGAGAACGCATATGTTAAAGCCAACTACGGAATCTAACTTGATTTTAGTAAAGATTTACTAGATCCTTAACATATCACGTGTTATAAAACCACCTTGAAAATGACAAATCAGAACTTTCTCTAACGGACAAAGGCTAACAATGAAAAATGTGATAATCAAAAACAAACGCCAAAGTTGCGAAAAACTTTAATTGGAACGTGATAAAAGCTTCACAGCTAAAAACTTGACATTCCAATTAAATTTTAGTTTGATATCTCGGTGGCATTTTTTTGTTAGTATGCTCATACTTATGGTTAGTATTTACTTTTTATAGCTTATATATATATATATATATATATATATATATATATATATATATCTTATTCGTAGACAGTTCAGAGTCCTCCTCTTCAACCCTGGTCAATTCATGTTTGTTGATGTTGCGTATTTTGTGTTATTGTATAGTTTACAATCATGAGATGTGCTTATTTTGGTGTAAAAAAAAAAGGTTTGTTTATTTAATATTTAATAATGCGTTAATTGGCTTAAATGTGTGTTGTTAAGTGGGGTATAGCGTGCTTAGTGTGATTATTAGATTCGTCGTCCGGTTTCTGGTTGGTCGTCATCGAATAGCGGGGATGCGGGCATACGAGATGTTGTCCAGGGAATCTTCTACCTCCTCGGAGAGGTCGTCAAGGAGTTGTGTAAGGATCGCGGGGGATATTTGAATTTTAATTTAGGTTTTCTTCGTGGGAATTGGGAAAACGGTAGTTGTAGGGTGGTAAGGATATCTTTGGTAGAATAGTGTCGCCGAAGATTCTTTATGTGCAAAATTTTTCTGTAGTGTTTGGATTCTGTGTGTGATGGTTGGTATGTTGCATGTTGTATTGTGAGGTCGCTAGGGTACCTAAGAGGCAACCTGTGTATGCGTCTGAGTATTCGGCGTTCACAGCAAGCAATAAAGGAAAGGTGATTGGGGGTTTATGTTCGTGTATATGGGTGCTCGGAAATCCATAACAGGGCGAATGTATGTTTTCTATGTGTGTTGTAGTGTTTTGGGGTGGCAACCTCTGATTCCAACCCGGTAGGTTTGCGCGGTTTTTTATCCTGTTAAGTGTTCTTTGTACATGGGGAGCCAATTGAGGGCTCTAGTAAAGAGGATTCCTAGGTAGGTGACTTCTTGTTGGAGTGGAAGTCTTTATTGGCTTAGGGCGAGGGAAACGTTTCTGGAGGCAAGGTTTGGGAACTTATCTTCGGTGTAATTAGGATGTCGGAAGAGGATTGTTTGGGTTTTGGTGGGATTGACGGAGACTCCACCGGTTCGCCCAGTTGGAGAAGTTCCGTAGGGTTTTGGATATGAGGCGGGAGGCCGTTTCGCTGTTCCGATTAACCGTCCAGAAGGCGGTGTCATCCGCAAACTGCGCAACGACTACTCCGGATTGTGTGACTTCGGGAATGTCGGATGCGAAGATAATATAGAGGATCGGGGCTAAGGCAGAACCTTGCGGTACGCCTGCTGTGGGTTGGAAAGAATCTGAGAAGGTTTTCTCTTCTTTGACCCGAACTGATCGATTGGTCAGGTAGGAGAGTAGGAGTTTGGAGAAGGGGTCGGGAATGTTGATGTTACGAATCTTGTGCAGGAGACCGGCGTGTCAGACCCTGTCAAATGCTTGCTTAATGTCCAGAAACACAGCCAGATTGCATTGCTCTGGTGGCCTCTGTAAGCAACCTCAACAAGGGATCGTGATACGTTCGGTTGGGACGGAAGCCGAATTGGCTGTTGGGTAGGAAGTCGTTAAATTCTAGGTGGTCCCTGAGTCGCCTGGCGGCAATCTAATCAAAGAATTTTCCGAGGAAACTCAGGAGGGAGATTGGTCTATAGGAGGAGGTTGAGGTTAGGTCGGCGTGGGGTTTGGGTATCTTGACAGTGGAGAGAAGTAGGATAGGATTAGGCATTGGTTGTAGATGTTGGAGAGTAATCGGAGGGCTGGGTCCGGTAAATGACGGAGGATTTTACGATTTAGGCCGTCATGACCTGGGGCAGAGTTTTTCCCTTTTTTGAAATATGTGTGGACCTGGTCGGGCGTGATAGGGGCATAAAAAGGATTCTCGATATCGAGTTGGATTTCAGGAATGCTAAGGTTGCGGTTCAAGGCGACCCTTGAGGAGTGCCTTGAACCGGTTATCGAATTGGAGATCATCGGGGGATTGGAAAATGAATTGAAAGTGGTGACTAAAGAAAACGGCCTTTCCTTGGTCGGACATATTAGGTTGCCCTGTAGGTCGGTTAGGTGGGATTTAGGGTTAACTCTCCTTCTGTCTATCGAACTGTTGCCAGAAGAGTTTGCCATTTCTGTAACCTAGCTGAGAGGTGGCTTTGGTCCAGGAGTCTTAGGCGCATTTGTTGGCTTCTCACCTGATTAAGGCGTTAAGGCGATTGTATTCGGTCTTGAAAGCCGGGTCTTTGGATCGCAAGAATTGATGATAGATTCGTCTTTTCTCTTTGATCCAGTTCACAATATGTTGTGAGAGCGGTTTGCAGGAAGTGTCGATGTTTTTTTAGTGGTACAGAGATATCGACCGCTTCCGTAATTATGGAAGTTAGGTCTCTAATTCCTCTCCCGAGATCTTGGCCCATTTGAAGATTGGGTGCAGGAAGGTTGTTGGAGATGTGTTCGGAGAACACATTCCAGTCTGTTTTTGAAAAATCTTTAATGACTGTGTATTGAGTAGGGGAGAGGGAGCTGGACAAAATGAAGTTTTGACCAGTAGGGGTATATGATCTGTGGTGTCTAGAAAACACTTACGATTGAAATAATGAGCTATGGGTTCGGAAACTATGATGTGATCTACTATTGAGGCCCCTAAGTGATCGAAATATGTTGGTTGGGTGTTGGCGATTCACAAGAGCGGAAACTGCAACAGAGCGGAGGATAGTCTGTTACCGTTGCCATTAGTTGCGGTGTCACCGAATTGGATGTGGCGGGCATTGAAATCGCCTAGGATAACTGCATTAGGGAGGCTAGCGGCGTAGATTAAAAGGTCATCGGATAGGGTGTTGTGGCCGGGCGTGTAATAAGAAATAAATACTATAGGAGTGGGAAAGTGCACCGTTGCAGCAACGCATTCGAGATGCTCTAGGTGCGCAGCAAGTTGAAAAGGAGTGGATGGGGAGCAATTTTTAATTAAGAGGGCGGTTCCGTTGTGGCTTTGTTTAGAAATGTGTGATACGTGTTAAAGTTTAGTGTGCATCTGTTTGTGAGTTTTGTTTCCGTGATGGAAAGGATGTGTATATTGTGTGTATGTACGAAGTGTTTAAGTAAGGGGCGTTTCTGACGAATGCCCCTGGCATTAACTGTCCTTGTTAGGATATCCATTGTAGAAGGAGTTAAGGATTGGGTTGGCGGATTACGGCGAGCTTCATCTGTGTACCGGATACGCAGATGTTGATCCTCCGCTGGAAGAAGGTTCGGGATAGCGAGTCTAGGGTGAGGACAACCCTATCTCGCCGGTCGGGGAACATCTGGAAGAGGGAGTGGGTGAGGATTTGTAAGAAGTCTTTTATGGATAGGGATTCGGTGTCGGGAGAGGATTTAAGGTGGGCTGTGTTTTCCGAGTCGGACTCTTCGGAAAATAGGATAGGTTCGAGTCACGCCATCTTCGACGGAGAACGGGGAGGTTTCCGCTGCTTCCGGCACTTAAAGGAGAAGGTAGGGTGAGCTTCCCGCACTTGTTACACCTTGGGTTAACCGTGTATTTGCAGGAGGAGGATCTGTGGCTTTCGCCACATTGGGGCAACGGATAGAGCAGGTGGGACATCCTCAGCGGTATGCCCACCTGCGTGCAAGTGGAGCAATACTTAGGAGAGGCTGAGGATTAGGGAGGGTTCGCCTGTAGTGTCGCCCGAACATGACGACAACGCGTGCGAGGAGGTTCTCTAGGGTGGTTTGGGAAGAGGTAATGATATGGATAAGGGATGTGGGGTGTTGGTCGCTTTGGAGGTGATGCGAACGGCCTCCCTCGCGTGTGGAAGATCGATCGTACCGCGGATATTGGGTTGTAGGATGTCCTTATCTACGTGACGAATCACGCAGGAAAAGGAGGACGCTTTAGGAGTGGTGTTGTAATGACGATGATCGGATAGTTGGGTAAGGGTGACGGTGGGATTACCGAAATGGTGTCGCAGCCTAAGCTGTGTACCATCCGGCAAGGGAGAGGTCTCTAGAAGACAGGTGTGGTTATGGTCAAACGTTAAGTTTAACCAGGGAAGATTTAAGGGTTTTAGGAATGTGAATAGGGATTTTTGAGTGGAGATGGTTTTCGGGATATTTCGGATGCAGTACCTCGAGGATTGAGAGCGGGTGGGATTAGGATTAGGGGAAGCGGGTGTAGGAATCACGGAAGGTACAGGTGGACGGTAGGTGTTGGCAAAGATGCAACAATATGATATAAGAGGAACAACTCTAGAACTCATAAAATCATACGCAACAGACAGACAACAGAAGGTGGTGACAAAAGACACAGAGTCAAAATGGAAAACGGTCCTTTCCTGTTTCTAGTATACATCTTACACAATCACCTGGATATACCATTGACAATGTATGCCGACAATACATCTGCAGCAACTTCCATCAAATTGATAAAACTGAAAATCAAGGAGATACTGGAGAAAACGGCCGACTGGTTTGACATAAATGACACGCAAATTCAAACGTGTCTAACCTATCACGTAACATAAAAAGAAATAAATAGAGATTAGTTAAGATAATATATTATTATATTATTTTAGAGAAAGGTAGCACGGCTACAAACTCAGTCAAACGCAGGATAATCGTCGAGTACTTTGTTGGCGTGGGTAGTTTTAGAGTGTTGATAACTGGTATAATCGGTAAATGATTAGGTTAGCTAGAAAATTGTAGTAAGAGTTATAAGAAAATCAAATTAGAATTGAGCGCCACCAACTTTTAAGGAAAAGAAGGAATAAAATAATAGGTCTAAGAAAAGACGAGTACTACGGATACCGTTTGGGAAATAGATAAATTAACTGCAGAAAGATACAACATGAAAATCTCCATAAATAAAACAAAATGCCTTACAGTTGCCAGAGAACCCACCAGATGTAAGTTAGTAATAGATGACCAACCTGTAAAACAAGTAAGGCGCTTCAAGTTATATCAAGTTCGGGAAATTTAATAGCGGAGGTACAAAATCAAATATCAGGATGCCTACGAAACGTGATATGGACGAATAAGGATATGACATAATAAAGTAAAGCACGTATTTATAAAACAATGTATTAGACCGATTCTTACATATACAGTAGAGACCCTACCCTACACAAAAAAGACAAAGAGCAATGAGAACGGGCGAAATCAAAATTCTACGAACAATACGTGGAAAAACACTACTTGACAGGGTGCGAAATGAAAACAGAAGATATAGCCAGATGGACCAGGAAAAGATGCAGAATGTAGAACCAACACATAAATAGGATGATTGAAGATAAAGCAGTCAAAATTGCACGAAATGGAATATCGAAGACTGGGAGACTACCAGGAAGGCCATCAAAACGCTAACGGGATAGTTGGCAATCAACATCCCTCGATAACGACCAACAGTAAAGAAGAAGATACCGGAAGAAACAGGTCATAGACCTGAAAACAAGAAGAAGAAAAACAGATATTGAGAACACGTTTTACTTTCAAAGTTACTCATTTCAGACCAAAATTAGAAATGCCACACTTGATTTTTGTTTATTTTAAAATGCCTTGATCTTAGAACTTATAATACCTACTTTCGTAGTGCTGCTGCTTAGTAATAAATGTAGTCATTGGCACTGTGATAAATTTGAGAAAAATGTTTTGACCCTTCACTTTTGTGTTGTTTATTCATGTTTTAGGTTCCCTACATCCTAAAAACTCAAAAGGGGGCTCGTCTGTCCGACAATTAGTATGCACTCAAAGAGTGTAAACCTATTAAGCTCATATTTTTGCAACTTTATACCTAGCGCTATAGTTTTTGGTCAAAATCCCACCATCGTCAGGGATGGCATATGCAATAATCCTGATCTTGTTTTTTTTTATTCCTTTGTATTACCCGGATACGCAGTTGGTGCTTGCTTCTGTCGAATATCAGCACGAGGTGGAGACGTACTGATACTTCTTAAAGAATATCAAAAGTTTAGAGTGACAGAGCTTCTAACTGCTGTGTTGAAGAATCATTTCTGGAAGCAGCTTCTGTAAATGTAAATGTTGGAAGTGCGTCTTGTTTATACAAACCACCAAATACTCGACGTACCACCTTTATGAACAAATTAGAAAATTTATTGAATAATTTTAAAGATAAGAAAAGTATTAAGTTCTTTTGTGGAGATTATAACTGTAACTTTACATATAATAATATGTCATCCGATGTAAAAAAAACTTATTTTCTCTCATAGTCTAAGTCAAATATTTTTTGAATACTCACGGATTCAAGGTGAATCCACATCACTTATTGATAACATTTTCACCAATATTAATTTAGAAGATATTATTGACAATAAAACAGTTACTAACTTTGTTTCTGATCATAACGCACAGCTATTGACTTTTGCAATCCCTAATTATATTAGATTCAATGCGAACGTAATTGAAACTATATTGATTAGGCCTATTACTGAAAAGGGTTGCATGCCCTTTCATTATGTTCAGACTTTACATATATTTTAAAAAAATTTCCCATTTGTGATAAATTTGATAAATTTATGTATCAAATTTTTGCGCTGGTTAAGGAATGTTTTCCTTTTAAAGAACTTAAAACAAGGAAATGCGATGGTAAAGTTGTTTGGTTCAACCCTCAATTGAAAGAAATGCGTAAACATCTCAAAAAACTACATGAACTTTACACTTTCGTGGGTAATTCTGAATTTAGGTTTACGTATAATCAATTTCGATCTCAGTATCGATCTGCTCTAAAACACGCGAAAATAACTGCTAACGATGCAATTATATCGAACTGTAAAAATAAATCCAAAATGGCATGGAACATCATAAATGCCAATTCTAAACAAAAAACAAATATAGTAACAAATAAATTTACACCTGATCAATGGAACTCACACTTTGTTAATATCCCTAGAGATATTCTACATCAAATTAATGGTGTAAAATATTATCCATTATTTTTATTATGTACATGTGCCGTCTAAACTTACATTTAGTTTGGGTGACGTTACTTTCAACGATGTTAGAGATGCCATACAATCTTTGTCCTCTAGTAGGTCTACAGATTTTTATCATTTTAATTCATACTTATTAAAGAGAAATATTAGTAGCTTCGTTCGCCCATTAACATCGTTAATAAATGAATGTTTTAATATTGGTGGGTTTCCCGACTCTTTGAAAATTGCTTTAGTAACCTCATTGCATAAGAACGGCAATATAGATTCCATGTCAAATTATCGACCAATTTCAATTCTCCCGACTCTCTCTAAGGTCATAGAGCGTATCATTGAAACTCGCCTTAGAAGATACTTTGAAACAAATGGTCTTTTCTTCAAGAAAAAATTTGGTTTTAGAACAAGCAAGGTGGTGAAGCTCTTATAACGTTTATACATAATACTATTACCTGCTTTGAAGAAGGTAAATTTTCTGTTTCAGCCTTCTGTGATATTAGTAAGGCGTTTGACTATGACAGTCACAACGTTTTATTATCAAAATTAGCAAAGTATGGACTTGACCGAACAAGTCTCAATCTCATTAAATCATATTTAACCAATAGAACCTAAGCAGTTAGAATTGGTAATGGCACCTCTAAATTTGTCTATCTAGAACGTGGGGTGCCTTTAAGGATCTATCTTACTGTTTTTAATGACTGTTATTAATGATTTGCCTCATTACTTAAGTAATGGAAATAATTCTGCATCAATCTTGTTCGCCGACGATACGACGCTTACTGCCTCCCACGTTGAAGTAAATGCTGCTATTAATTTGTGTAATGAACTTGTTAATCAAGTATGGTTTAATTCAAATGATATGGTGTTACAAAAAAGTAGGCCAATCCGTTAACCACATATTCTTTGGGACAAAATAAGGGGACTTTTCTTATGTCACTTTTCATTTGAACGCTTCCTTTTCGATATACAGGGTGTTAAACTTCACTTTTAAAAGTGTATTTTTTATTATCTCTGGTGTGTTTTAAGATATCGTTTTCAAATTTGGTACAAATCTTAGTCATTTCTAAGTGCACCTTCTGTATGATTTTAAGTAAAAAATTCAAAGAACTAATAGAAAAATAAGAGGGGTGTGGTAACCTTTAACCCCCCATTTTTTTCTGACGAACGCCTATGAACGTCGCATCCCCTGTTTGTAGTAGCTTGATGATTTATCTAACTTTTTTGGCTCTTGTAACTTTTGATTTGATGCTTCGTTTATGACATACTTTTAGTTATTCGACTAGGTGTTGCGATTTTTTTAACAATTTTTTTATTTTATTAATCAGAGTAAATTCATAATAATAACTTAAAACTATCAATTGTGCTAATAATTATAATACGAAGTTGGATGCAAATAATTAAATTAAATGTTCTATGTGTCCACCGCCTTCGCGAATGCACCTTCTGGCTCTTTTTATAACTGAAAACCGAATATTTTGGAAAATATTCGGTTTCAATCTAAATACCTCTGCACCTTCTGCGATGCGATCCCTCAATTGATTTTAATTTATTATTATTTATTATGCAAAATACATTTAAAAAGTTCGTAACAATATCTGTCAATTACTTCTCTTGTGTTTTAGCTTTATTTGCAACGGTTTCAAAGAGACACTGGAAAATTCAAACAACAACGAATAGGAACATGTGGACGGCCACGTAAAATTACACCAAATCAAAAGGAACCAATTTTGCAAATAGTTGAACAAAATCCGGGTACAGCTTCTGCGATGCGATCCCTCAATTGATTTTGATTTATTATTATTTATTATGCAAAATAAATTTAAAAATAGGCTTATCTTAAAGTTCGCAACAATATCTGTCAATTACTTCTCTTGTGTTTTAGCTTTATTTGCAACGGTATCAAAGATATTTGAGTTTGAAAATTCGGCTCATTTTTAGTTTTTTCTAAATAACTACGAAAGTTGGCAACACTGATCAAAACTCAAAACGTCATTTGATTGGTCTTGAAATTCTGCCCAATATTGCTAATTTAACCGACTCTGTAACTGTTATAATAAGAAAGTTACCCATAGAAGCTTAGTTAAAAATAAATCCATAATAATGGCTTAAAACAATCAGTTGAGTTAATAATTCAATACTACGTCGCATACAAAAAAAAAAATAATGTTCGATGCGTCCACAGCCTTCGCGATGGCACCTTTTTATTTTTTTAAATAATTGAAAACCTAATATCTTTTATACGTCTTGTCAAATGTTTGTCAAATTAATCGCTGTAAAAATTTCGAACGACTATTGAGTTCAAACGCTAAACTGAATAATAAGGTATGGCCAATAGAGAGAATATTTTAGAATTTTCTGAAATGACTGATATGATTTTAATTATGGGTAAGATTTCAAATAAAATCTCTAGATTGTACATTTTGAAAAATCATTCTCACTTTAGGAAAATGTGATTCTAATGCTAGTTTAGCTTCAAGGCGTTACGCAGAAATCGGTATCACCCAAAAAGGAAATTTTTCTTAAGTTTAGTACGCTGCCTAAAAGACACTGGAAAATTCAAACAACAACGAATAGGAACATGTGGAAGGCCACGTAAAATTACACCAAATCAAATTTTGGAAATAGTTGAACAAAATCCGGGTACTAGTACTAGGATTATAGCTCGACAGATTGGAAATTATATAAATTCGACAGACGTGCATAGAATTTTAAAACATCACTCATTACATCCATATCATGTGCAAAGAGTACAAAACTTATTGCCGCAAGATTTTCAGGCAAGAAAGATCTTTTGCAACTGGCTCTGTAATGAAAATAACCGTAACCGCCGGTTTGTTAGATCCATTTTATTTTCGGATGAAGCTACCTTTACGCGAAATGGTATAACGAATATCCACAATACCCATGTTTGGGCAGATGAAAATCCAAGAGCTCTTGTAGAGACCAGTCATCAAGTAAATTTTAAAGTAAACGTGTGGGCAGGAATTTTAGACAATTTTCTTTTAGGTCCGGTATTTTTGCCACCAAACTTAAATGCCGAACATTTTTTATTCTTTTTACAAAATGAGTTTACAAATTTACTTGATGACGTACCTATAGCTATTCGTCAAAATATGTGGTTTCAACTTGACGGAGCTCCGCCACATTATGGCAATAATGTTCGGAACCACTTGAACCAATATTTCCCTAATCACTGGATTGGTCGGGGACAGGATGCGTCTATTCATTGGTCACCTCGTTCCCCCAACTTAAATCCACTGGATTCATGAAAGATTTTGTTTATACGGTTCCAATAATAAATCAAAATCAATTGAGGGATCGCATCACAGAAGGTGCAGAGGTATTTAGATTGAAACCGAATATTTTCCAAAATATTCGGTTTTCAGTTATAAAAAGAGCCAGAAGGTGCATTCGCGAAGGCGGTGGACACATCGAACATTTAATTTAATTATTTGCATCCAACTTCGTATTATAATTATTAGTACAATTGGTTGTTTTAAGTTATTATTATGAATTTACTCTGATTAATAAAATAAAAAAATTGTTAAAAAAATCGCAACACCTAGTCGAATAACTAAAAGTATGACATAAAGGAAGCATCAAACTAAAAGTTTACAAGAGCCAAAAAAGTTAGATAAATCATCAAGCTACTACAAAAAGGGGATGCGACGTTCATAGGCGTTCGTCAGAAAAAAAATGGAGGGTTAAAGGTTACCACACCCCTTTTATTTTTCTATTAGTTCTTTGATTTTTTACTTAAAATCATACAGAAGGTGCACTTAGAAAAGAGTAAGACTTGTACCAAATTTGAAAACGATATCTTAAAACACACCAGAGATAATAAAAAAATACACTTTTAAAAAGTGAAGTTTGACACCCTGTATATCGAAAAGGAAGCGTTCAAATGAAAAGTGACATAATAAAGTTCCTTATATATATATATATATATATATATATATATATATATATATATATATATATATATATATATATATATATATATATATATATATATATAATGTGTGACCCATTTCAAACCTCTCTATAAAAAATGTATTTATAATCCTATGTTAACGCTTTTTTTTAAATGATGAACCATCGAAAACTCCACTTTATGACAAAAATTTCGAGATACATTTCAATGTTCAAGGCTTTTTATGATTTATTTTCAATGTCGAAAATGGACAAACTTGATTAGCGATTTTTTTATTGAAATTTTACTTACACCACTCGATTCAGTAACCTCTCATATGGGTAAATCCCAAATTTCATGAAAAAATATTGAAAAATGACAGATTTGTGACAAAATTAATGTAGGCTCATAGCAACTTTTACTTGATTTACATTTTTATTGCGTAATGGCAGATAATAATAGAGGGCCATGGAAAACAAATTTTATAGTAAAACGTCAAATCTTTAAAATTTGCATATTCTCATATTCATTATCATTGAATTATAAAATTAATAGATAGTTATTATCAAGTATTACTTTGTTAGTTTGTAGTTAATTATGGATAATCTAAATGTACAGGAAAAAATTGAACTTGTGCGCCTTAGAGGAGATAATGACACAACTTTGAAAGTGGTATGCAAGATATTCAACAACAGGCATCCGAATAGGCCCAACATTACTAAAAGTACTGTTTATAAAATAAACAAAATTTTTAATGTGTGGCGCTGTGGCACGGCGTATTATAAGAACAGATAATATACAAAGAAGAACCAGGTACGAGCAGACAGTTTTAAATTATTTTAACAACAATCCAAACGCCAGAGTAAGAGTAGCTAGCTTAGATTTGAATTTACGTAGAGAAAATATTCGCCGATGCCTTAAGAAGAATTTGGTAGAACCATTCAAACCCAAATTTTTACACACGTTGGAACCTGGTGATGATAACAAACGGATGGAGTTTTCCTTGTGGGTTCAAGGAGAGTATCTTAATAACAGAAATTTTAATAAGTATATCTTATTCAGTGATGAAGCAACTTTTACAACAAACGGGGTAGTATTGTCACAAAATTCTAGGTTTTGGGCTATAGAAAACCTGCAGTTTGTCATTAATTCTAAAAGACAATATTCCCAAAAAGTTAATGTTTGGTGTGGGTTGCTTAATGAAACAATCATTGGCCCTTTCTTTTTTGAAGGTAATATGAATAGCATGCAGTTTTTACATTTCCTAAGAAATGAATTTTGGAATATTCTACGTGAACTTCCAATACAAGAAAGAGTAAATCTACTTTTTCAATTAGATGGAAGTCCTGTCCATAATGACAGAGTGGTTACCAGATGGCTGAATGCTAACTTTCCTAATCGATGGATAGGTCGTGGTAGCCCGTTAATTGAATGGCCACCCAGATCTCCGGACTTAACACCGATGGACTTCTTTTTATGGGGTTTAATAAAATCTAAAGTTTACAGGTCACGCCCGAGTAATAGAGAAGATTTTCGTGCAAGAATAACACAAGCTTGTGCAGAAGTTACCCGGCAACAATTACAGAATGTCATAAAAATATTAAAAAACGATTCCACAAGTGCATCGAAATAAACGGCCTTGTAGAGGCTACAAAATTTAAGAAGTTTTAGTGTAATGTTGTACAATGTGTTATTTTTTAATTTAATAGTACGAATCTAATTATTATTACTTTTAATTGTTCATACTTATGTTTTTAAGTCCAATTTGAGTAAGTTTGTTTAAATGACAATATTTATTAGAACTATTCACTTAATTTATCTTTCTTTTGTATATTTTTTATGGGCTACTTCAATTTTTAGAAAAAATCAAGCAAAAGTTACTATGAGCCTACATTAATTTTGTCACAAATCTGTAATTTTTAATGTTTTTCATGAAACTTGGGATTTACTCTTATCAGAGGTTACTGAATCCAGTGTTGTAGTTAAAATTTTAATTAAAAAATCGCTAATCAAATTTGTCCATTTTCGACATTGAAAATAAATCATAGAAAGCCTTGAAAATTGAAATTTATCTCTAAATTAAAATATATATATATATATATATATATATATATATATATATATATATATATATATATATATTATATATTTATATATAGAACTTATAATTTGATTTATATACTATCATTTGAAGTAAATTTTTAGTTTTGAAATAATTGAGAAACAATAATTGTGACATTTTTACTACCTCTGTAAGTCATTTTATTTGAAGTCTGACAACTTTTGTATTTGTACATTAATTGAACTTTTAAAAGACAATTTTAAAAAGTCAAAATTTATCCTACTAGTCATTTGTATTTGAAATACATACTAACTATTGTTTATCTTGGACGCCATTTGGAATTTTACATTATCGAATAGTATTTTACACCTTTTCAGCATATATCACAAAATTTAAACCTTGCTAATTTATCAGTTTTACTTACAAAATTTAATACATTTCTAACTTTTTTTTATGGACGCTATTTGGATTTTTACATTATCGAATAGTGGATTTTTAATCACCTTTTACAAGTTTACATGATATAAATGTAAAATTGTGTTAGAGACATTCCATTTTTGATGTTACTATATCGGTTTTGTTTATTAGTTATTACATTACAAAATTGGAATCTAATGTATAAATTTTCATTTATTAATCCATGCCTTCTCAAGGCCTACTATTTCAATTTTATATTTTTAAATTTTGATAGTTGAAGTAAATTCTCGTATCATGTGATACATCGCTGAAAAGGTGATAAAAATACTATTCGATAATGTAAAAATCCAAGATGGCGTCCATATGAAAACAATAGTTAGTGTATGTATTTCAAAACGAATGACTATAGATAAATTTTGGTACTTTTTAAAATTGTCTTTAAAAGTGTCATAATAATGTACAAATCAAAATGTTGTCAGACTTCAAATAAAAGAGCTACAGGGGTAGTAGAAATGCACAATTTTTGTTTTCTTCAATTATTTCAAAACAAAAAAGTTACTGTAAATCTGACTTTACCATGATGATAGCCATAAAATTCTCTAAAACTTTCCCATTTAACTGACATTCTATCATCAATATTAACGAATATACAATACATGCATGCTGAATCTCGGACACACTGTATATATATATATATATATATATATATATATATATATATATATATATATATATATATATATATATATATATAATATACCAATTTAGCTAATTCTGTTTCTTACAATGTCTTAAGGATTGCGTATTTTTCTCTATGTCAAGCACATATGTTGTATGGCATCATTACATGGGGTCATACACCGTGCAGCATTAGAGCTTTTGCCTTAGAGTACAGCCATTCGCATTTTAGCCAATTTGCCTTATACTGCTGATTGTAAGCAGTCGTTTAAGCACCTTCGTTTAATGTCCTTTTACTCTATGTAGGTATATTAGTGTATATGTTACGTTAAATCTAGCTATAGCAGCTTTGAGACACACCCTCATGGCACTCGTTATAAAGGCCAATTAAATACTTCTTTCTTCTTACTTCTATCAAAATCATTAAACGGCCCTAATTTCTGATCTATTAAATATTTTAATGCGTTACTCAGAATATTAGGCACTTACCTATTGCAACTTTTAGAAAAGTAGGATTTTTAATTGATAATCCAATGTATAGTCTAAAGGAGTTTTTAAATGTAAATTTTACTTGTTTGAAATGTTTATTTTGACATGTGTAAATATCTGTAAGATGCTCTGTATGAATAAATTATTATTATTACTATTATTAAAAAATCTTAGGTATTACATATAGTCTTTCAGTACAACAACCATGTATTATAGGCCAAAATTGCATATAGCAAAATTTATTTATACCAATCTAACTAATCGACGAGGAATCTAAGGGTTTACTTTCTATCCAAAAATATTTGTATTTTCATTTGCCGCCTTTTAATCGTATATCATTAATTAATCAAATTGTTTGTCGTCCAAGTCCAATAACCCTGATGAACTTTAATTCTTTTAAGTGTGAAAAAACTGTGTAAGTATGTTTATTATGGTACTTGGAAACGTTAGAATCGAAATCTTTTAAATGTATTATAAAAATTTCGAAAAAAAGAAACATTTACCAGTCTGCAGAATAAAACATAGATCGTTTTGTTACGTTACAACTATTAAAGTTGTTTTTATAGCAGACTCTTAAAGGCAGTATTACATGAAATTTTACGATACTCATTTGCACGGTATAAAATGCAAATCACGTCACATTTAATCATACCTTCTTTATTTGTTTTTATTTTAACGCTGAACAAATATCTAATAAATAAAAGTGAGAAATTTAGAAATCTAGTGCGAAAGATAATTACAAAATTACAAGCATACGTTACAAAAATAAACATTTCATGTACAGAAAGCTAACTTAATAAAAGTAATTATAATTAAAACATTACACTCTAAATTATTCATTGTTCTTCTTTGTAAATAAGAATTATTGCACTATTGTTGTTACAATTAATTAATTTTTTGTAAACATATTGTAATTTTATAATAACTTCTAGCCATAATTTATTTTTTTGTTATTATTATTTCCTATGAGTGTGATTAGATTTGTACTCAACATACCAGAGCATAAATGAAGCGTGTTTATTTCTCATACAAATGAGCAATTTGAAGGTGAATATTTACATCACTATTACAATGTACGAAAATATAATTATATACCTACCTTATAAAAAAAGGAAAACAACACGAGTCATCAAATAAAACGGCAAGGTTAATGCAATATTACCGGATTTAATTTAAATTTATTCATTTTAAAAAATTTCTAAACGAAATGAATTATTTACCTTTTCAAATAAGGTGAAGAAATAGAGATATAATCAAAAAAAATATAAAGTGGCTCTTTTATAGAACAGTGAAGTAAAAAAACTACTTACATTATTAATATATTATAATGCATAATTAACCTCAAAATGCAATGTGGAAATCTCACTTTCAAAAAAAAAAATAGGAAAATATTTAAATGAGCTGATTTTTTATGTATGTTTTTATTATTATTGAAAAATTTTAAATAGTTCTTGAAACCATAGCAATGTATCATTTTCTACAATTTTCTAACTTCCAAAACATGACGTAACTGGAATTCTTTAAATGCCTTGTTTAATTTCACTTTCTATTGCTGATATTATATCTATTACTACTAAACATGCACTTACGTTTTCTAAAAAGAAGTCAATCCCTTATTTCACAACACAATTAAGTAATTTAGTATAAACAGAAAAAATCACTTTCGGGTACCGAAAATGGTCACTATAAGCGTGCCGGTGTAAATAGCAACACTTTCTAAGGCAACTGGCAAGTATACTGACGATATGCTTCTACAACATTCTGCAAGTATAGTTGGCATAGGTAAGTATGGTCAAGGGGGATTACGGAGGAGGGCTTCCGACCACCTGTTTACCACTTAAAAGGTGATCTTCAGGTATTAAAGTAACATTCTATCTAAGCTTCGTTTTAAGTATATTGTACGTTCAGGTATGCGAAGCATTAGATGATCGCATTTATAAAATAAAATGATTGGTTTAACTTAAAATATTTACGGAATTTATTTTACACTTGCTTTTTGGGACCTTATTTTTGAAAGTGTGAAAATGTTTCTTCCTCTTCCAAATGTAAACGTGCATTGCATAATTGAAAACGCGGAACTATAATAGATAAACGCATCAAAAAAATTGCAAAATTTGTTCATTATTATAAAGTATTACACGCAACTCTATAACCACACTTATAATTATAGCAATTTATTGAACTTTTTTTACAATTCTTTCTAATTAAAAATCTTTATAAGTAATGGTTTTTGCATTTTCGCTTCGCCTTGTACGCTATTGCCAAAAGTATCCCATTAGAACCTCAGTTTTAGTAGAGCTACTATGTAAATAATAAAAGTTTAAAAAAACGTACCTACTTTATATATGTAGGAATTTAGCATAATTCGTAAATATTTAGAGTTTACTACCTTACTTTAGGTATTGTAAAAACGAGTTCAAGAATTTCAACTCTAAAAACACGGAGTCATTAATTTTGTTGAAATTTTCATTAATTTTTATACAGTGACCTCGTTACAAAGCAGTCTGAAGATATCAGACATGGAGATAATGGCTAATTTTAAGGTGAAAGTGTTACATACAACATTTTTTTTTATCATTTTGGTTTATCCAAATGCTTTCTTGAATTGATTTTAAACGAGGCTCAAGTACTTGTCAAATTAAGTATCTACTTAATTTTTTCATACAAAAACAAATTACAATGAAATATGTACATATTAATATCCATTTTATAACATGAGTTATACTAAAAAACGTGAAGAAAAGATAATTCCATGTTTATTATTGTACCTAACTAGACAGATTATGACAAACGCATCTAATGCAGTGAATGAAGAATATTAAATGAAGAGTTCTACGATTTCTAAAATATGCAACACACAGTACGTTCAACACTTGATGTAAGATTTTTCGTTCTGCACGCAGAATTAATTCTAAATCAAATTAATTCTTAACTTTTTGTCATTCCAAAATGAAAGCTGAATTAAAGGGCGTGGGCTGACTATAATTAGTTGGCCTTGGTATTTTTCTTCTTATATCCTTTTACCCATTCTCCACTTCCTCCATTTCTTTCGATCCTATGCCAAAGTTTTCATTTCATTTAGGGTTTTTCCTCTACTCACTCCAATTTCCTCTATCCTTTCTATCCATGTTTTTTTCGGTCTTCCTTTTTTTCGTTTCCTCCTCTTTCGCGACTCTATCACTTTGGTACTACTACTACATGGTACAGGGTGGTTTATTTTCGATGTTTTCTTATAGAAAGTACCCTTCCTATTACAGATAGACAAAAAGTAATATGGGGTTCTTGTGCTCGATTTTGGTGTTAATTAAGATCCAATAGTCATCATCAATATATCTTTGACCGTTACCGCATGCACAATTAGACAAAATTGAAAAAATGGCGATTTTGAAAAACTTGAATAACTTTTTTATTTCTAAATGTATCGACAAACTGTAACAACATTCTTAATGCACTTTCTTAAGTAGAATCGGTTAGTGCATTCACATTTTTAATACCTCCTTAATTTAAAAAGATATGAAATAAAGTTGTATTTTTTTATATGGAACCATAGTTGGCTATAAAATTTTTAAATGACATTTTTTTTGTACTTTTTAAAAATATATAACACCTCTATGCTATTTTAATAATGAATTGTTTTTTTTTAAAGTTTTTCTTAATTGGTATATTTATTAAAGACAAAAGTTGGATTAGAAAATCAGTTATGAAATTGAATGAAGATATTCTACTCAATAAAGAAATTTCACTTCCAGTAAAATATTTTAGAGACATTTTGTAATTCAAATAAGTTTAATTGTAATGTTGTTCTTGTGGAATGGTAACAAATTATAAAATCTAAAGATGGAATATAAAATTATCAAAAATTAAAATAAACGATATAACATCATCAGAAATTATGAAAAGCTAACAGCAAATCAATTTTTATACGTATGTAAACATCTAATTCTATAAACGAACAAAAATATGAACACAAAATATCAATATAAAAAACACACTAAAACTACAAATATTTTTCAAACTGTGCACCCTCTTTTTGGATGCAGACTTCGCATCGTCTTCTAATTGAATTTATAGAGTTATGTATAGATAATAGTGTTAACTGTGTAACATCCACACGAACACTTTCTTTTAACTCATTTTCAGTATTATCAGTTCTTTTGTATATAATGTTTTTCAAAAAACCCCATAAAAAGAAATCTAGAGACGAAAGATCGGGTGAACGGGCAGGCCACAAAATTGGTTCTGTCGTTTCCATCCAGATATTAGGAAAACGTAAATTTTAGTAGTCACTAGCTACACGGGAATTATGTGCGGGAGCTCCGTTTTGCTGAATGCAATATTGTGCTAAAGGAAGACTCTCTAGAAATCCCTCCAAATGAATTCGTAGAATATCGAGATATTTCATTGAGTTTAATGTTCCTTCATACATGTGATAATAAAAACATCCGTTTTTAATGCAGCACCACACATTTATCCCAAATTTCCCGTGCCTCCTGCGAACAATACTGACATGAGCGTTAGTATCTGCCCAGTAAGGTAAATTGTGATTATTAAAAATACCATCACTACTGATATGCGCCTCGTCTGACCATGCAATAGAATTTGAAAAATTAGGTATATTTCGGCACTGACTTATCTACCAGTTACAAAACTCAGTACACCTCCTTCTGTCGTCTATAGTCAAACAATGTTCTTTTCGAAATCTATAGCAATGGTATTTGTGTTTCTTTAAAATTCGAATGGCTTTGCTTCGAGACACGCCTAGAATAACCATTTGTCTAGATGAAGTTGTTGGCTCTGCTTCGACTTGTCCTAAGACGTCCATTGAATTCTCTTCAGAATTTCGTTTAAAGTAAGTTTTTGGCCTGGGATTTTTAAAAGAACCGAATTCAATTAAATTTTTCTGTAACCTAAAATTAAGATATTGTTTTGAGCGAGCAAAAATTTTAATTTCTATTAACTATACCATTCAAAAATATTTTTATTTTGCTGCTACCTTTCAAGAAAATTTTGTAAATATTGTTCCGATGCCACATTCTTATCACCTTCGGATAATATAAAACACTTTAACATGTAAAATTTTTCTGAATTTGTATAGTTAGGCATGTTAATATAACTAAATTCCAAGATCACTTTGTTGCACACTTTTTTTTTAATTTATCATTTGACATATAGGTATCATTTGTTTTTACTTAAATAAATCTTAGCCTCCTATGCCTACTGTGTATTCTTAATATAAAACGTAAATAAGAAAAACTTAAAAAATCAATTTATTATTAAAATAGCATAGAAGTGTTTTATATTTTTGAAAAGCACAAAAAAAATGTCATTTAAAAATGTCATAGTCAACTATGGTTTCCATATAAAAAAATACAACTTTATTTTTTTTTAAATTAAGGAGGTATTAAAAATGTGAATGTACTAACGGATTCTACTTTAAAAAGTGTTTTTACAGTTTATCGATACATTTAGAAGTAAAAAAGTTATTCAAGTTTTTCAAAATCGCCATTTTTTCAATGTTGGCTAATTGCGCAATAACGGCCAGAGATATCTTGATTATGACTATTGGATCTTAATTAACACCAAAATCGAGCACAAGGACCCCATATTACATTTTGTCTATCTGTAATAGAAAGGGTACTTCGCATAAGAAAACATCGAAAATGAACCACCCAGTACACCCTCATCTTTGTATCTATGTCTATTTAATTCTTCTGTAGTATAGTTTTATTTACCGCATGGTATATGTTCGTTGCCTTTTGTCTTCTCTTCGCTATCTCTAGGTCTAGTTTTCCGTCGTTGGCTATCACACTTCCCAGGTATTCGTATACTGTTACTTCTTGCAGTGTTTTTTTGTTTTTTCTATTCTATAATTGCTTTTATTTGTATTAAGTTCCATTTTTACGTTTTCAATTTCTTGTGCCCACACATCTACTATGGATTGCACTTTCCATTGTGTCTTGGCTATTAATACGATGTCGTCCGCATAGAGTAGGCTATCTAGTATTGTGGGTGTGATATTTCTATACCCTACTATCCCTTATTCTGCTTTCTTTTTTGTATTTTTTATTAACCTCTCCATTACTGTATTGAATATTAGTGAGCTTAGGTTATCCTCTTGCTTTAGTCCTTTTTTCATTTGAAATTCTTCTGGTCTGTGCCCATTTATTTGTACTTTTGCCGTTATATTTTTTACAACTTGTATTAATTTTCTGTCCGTTTTAAGATTTATTAGACATTTCCATATTATTTCTTTTCTATCATATTAAATGTGGCTCTTAGATCAATGAAAGTTAGATATAGCTGTTCTCCACTGTCCATTTCTCTTTCTATGAGGTTTCTCACTATGCTGATACTGTTGTTTGTTTGCTTGCTTCCTCCAAATACCGCTTATTGGTCTTCTAATTTTTTTTCTACTTGTTTTATTAATATTTTCTCTACTATTCTTGTATAGGCTTTAAATTCTACTGAGGTAGACATATCGCTCTGTAATTTTCGCAAATTGTCTGGTCGCCCTTTTTGTGAATTGGTAAAATTAAATTATTTTCCCAGTCCTTAGGAATCCTTTCCCTTTTCCAGGCTTCATTACATATTAGGGAGAACCACTTCTTTCCTTCTTCTCCCATCCACTTTATCATCTTTGGGTTCTATGTTGTCTGCTCCTCCTGCTTTTCCTGTTTTAATATTTCTTAGTGCTTCTTCTATCTGCTCCATCTTAATTTTTTCTTTTTCTTTCTTCACTTTGTATTTCTTCAGTTCCTCTATTTCCCCCATTTAGGCTTTGTTAAAACTTTCTATTATAGTAATTTTTCCATATTTCTTGTCTTTTTATCTGTATCTCATTTTCTTTATTTCTCTTACCTCTTTTTTCTTTATCCCTTTCATATTTCTTATTCTATTCCTGAATTTCCTATTATTATTTTTGAAGTCCTCGTTTAGTTTTGTTCCAAATTTCTTCCAGCTTTTTCGTTTTTCTTCGTTAACTGCTATCTTCACCTCTTGTCTTAAGTTTGTATATTCTGTTTTATCTTGATCCTTACTTGTTTTATTGTATTTCTTCCACGCTTATTTTTTCCTTTTGACATTTTCCTTTAATTCTATTGCCCACCAGTTTGTTTTTTGTTGAAGTTTCTTTTTTTCTTTCCACATATTATTTGCGCTATTTGGTACAAGGTTTGTTTCGTCAATATTTCATTCTTCCCTTGCCTTTTATATCTTTTTTAGTGTGATATCGGTCTCCATTTGGTATGTTTTCCTGCTTTCTTTTAATTTATATATTTTAATTTTTGTATATTCGTTGTCTTTTTCTACTTCCATTTCATTTATTGGCACATTTGCTACTACTATTCTGTGGTTCGATCCTATTGCTGCCTCTATTATTGTCTCGAAGAAGGAAATGATATTTTTAATTAAATCTTATTCTTGCTCGTCTGAAATATACAAAGTAACGCAATTGTGGATCGTGATAATTATTCTTGGTGGGTTCTTAACAATTCATGTATAAAGTATAAAGAATGAATTTAGCGATACACATGAAAAAAAGCCTTTACGGACGCTAATGCGCTGTTTAATGGCACTGTGTGTAGCTTCTAACAAATACAAATAAATACGTAAATGAGTATAGTGACAAAGAAATAGAAATAAATATATAAATTAAATAAAGTCAACAATTTGATTCATATTTATCCAAGACACTGTTGTATCGAGGCACTCGGAATATACAGGCCAGAAACCATCCCTACTACTCAATGTATAGGTAACAAATCAAGTCCGAGCGCTTGCGAGAGTCATAATGCATGTTTATGCACTTTGTAATTAATGTATCAGTTGTGTTTTGCGAGTATGACGAATAAATGTTTATACTCTCTTAATTAGGTTTAGCCGTAAAAATGCCCAACAAATGTTGGGTACCGGGGTATAAAAGCAACTATGCTATAGTCTGTTCAAATCTGCAAATTCACTACGGGTTCTTATGGAGTAACTCTCTCTTTTACTATCTTTAGTCATTTCTAAATAACGGTATCCTTGTTCTTCATAGCGTTGTTGTCAAACGTAGAATGTAATTTAATAATAAAACTCCGGGTACTGTCAAATTTATTGCTTGCTTCTTCTATGATATTTATCGAATTAAGCTAACTCCATTTATTAAAAATCGTTCTTTTCAGAACACAGCCGATGTATCAAATGAAATGCATGCAGACACTTATGGTAAGTATACACTCATTCCAAATATACTACCAAATTCAGTTATCGTTATTGACAATGCTCCTTATCACAGCAGGAAGGTAGAGAAGATTCCAACAATGGCGTGGCGAAAAGAACAAATTGTAGATTGGCTTAGTAAGAAAGAAATGCCTATTGAAGATAACATGTTGAAGCGAGACCTATTGGTTACTGAAGCACAAGTTAGGTATCTACATGACAAGAATGAACTTGATGTTATGGCACAAGAAAGAGGTCATGAGGTTCTTCGTTTGCCTCTGCGAATTAAACCCAATAGAAATGGTGTGGGCACAAGTTAAACATATTAAAATGAATAACAAGACTTTTAAAGCTAAAGACGTGGAGGAATTAATAAAAGGTCATGTAAACATCGTTGAAGGTAAGATGTGGATAGCTGATAACCTTCAAGATGATATTGCAGAGTTCATAATCAACGTTACAGAATCATCATCCGAATACCTAGAAATCGATTCGAGCGATTACTCTGTACTGAAAAACAAAAAAGTTTACTGAAATACAAGGAGTGGCTATTAAATCAAAATAAAATGTTTTACAGCGTCAAGATCTTATTTAATAGCCACACTTCCTATATTATATCAAAATAAAATGTTTTACTGCGTCAGTCTCGTTATTTAATAATAGCCATACTTCCTATATTATATTACAATGGAAGTAAACATTAATAAAATTCACAATCCCATGTACCGGGTGGCCTGATAAGAATGCAAAGTGCTGTTTCTCGGAAACTATTCGTCGTAGAGAGTTGCGGTAAAAAAGTTATTACTGAAGTGGCCAAAAAAAGACCGTGGAACGTATTTTCAAATTTGCAAGATGGCCGCCAGGGGGCGTAACAGCCATCTTGAATTTTTAAAGTAATTTTTTACTGAAATCTACCTAGTAAATGTACCAAAAAATTATATGCTTTTTAAAGCTCAGCTTTATTCGTTTGACGTATCTATTAAAATAAAGTGGTGGGGGTGATTCAGTAATTTTTTTAAATAAACCGCTGTAACTCCTAAACGACTGAACTGATTTTAATAAACTTAGTCTCGTCGGAAAAAGAATTTATTGTTCCATCAAATACATTTTACCTGTAATATGTCTAATTTTTACTGATGCCGCTAGAGCGCGTTTTTTGATATATCAGAAAATTGCAAAATTCTCTAAAAAATTAAATGCAACAATTGTGACTTTTTTTTCATAAAAATGAGATGAAAACATCCCTAAATGGGTTAGTGCAAACCGCATCTCGATATCTTATTCTTACCCTAAAATATCGATGAAAGAAGCTATAGTTATTATAAAATTTGAAAAAGTCGATATTACATCGGTATTTATTCTTATTTATTTGTCTTTTTCAAGATTCAATGAAAAATTTCATCATTTTATAATTTTTAAATAATGAAAGTTTTCATAATTTAAAAAATTAAAAAAACATGTAGGGCATAATAATCAATGCATAGAACATGCAATTGCAGAATAGGCAGAATATTAGGAGTAGGCCATTGAGAAAAAACAAATCCTTAAATCAAATTGTGAACAAATATTAAAATCTAAAAGACAGTTTGTTGCATAAGTAGACCTTAAAACTACCTATAATGTCTTTTACAAATGACGAAGCTGTTGATATGATTGCGGTATATTTTGAATGTCTTCAAAATGCGGCATTAGCTAAGATAGTATACTCAGCTCGATATCCAGATCGGCATCTACGCGATGCGAGAATTTTTCGCGTTTAGTGCAAAATTTGCATAATACTGGAAGCTTTCGACCAAAGTTGCAAAGAGACTCGGCTAGACGAATGGAAGACAATATTGTTAATGTCTTAGCATAAGTGTTATTGAATCACCACGTTAGTACGAGAGAAATGTCTCTCGCGTTGGATATGTCATGAACTACTATTCAAAACATTTTAAAGGATCATAGGTAAGTTCTTATGTCACTGAAAATACTACTTTACATATTTCACAATGTGTTTGTAATTTCAAATTTATAGAATGCACCTGTATCATATGGTTTTACATCAAGCCATACATGGCCGACTTTGACCGACGGATAGATTATTGTCATAGAATGTTTGGCATGATTAGGGAAAATAGAGGATTTTTATCCGAAATTCTTTGGACGGATGAGGCCACTTTTAAAAGAGATGGAAACGTTAATTTGCATAATATGCATTATTGGTCTGACATCAATCCTCACTGGTTGCACGAGGTCCAACATCAAGGTCGTTGTAGTGTTTATGTGTGGTGTGGCATCCTGGACGGAACTGTTATAGGTCCCTATTTCTTTGATGAACCACTAAATGGTGCCGTGTTTCTTGATTTTCTAGTGAACCCATTGCCTACTTTATTAGAAGATGTGCCCTAGAAATTACGGCAAAATATGTTTTATAACTAGATTTTTCAATAAATGTGCGAGAACACTTAAATTTAATATATCACCAGAGGTGGATTGGACGAGAAAGTCCATTTCCTTGGCCACCCCGATCCTCAGACTTAACCTGTTGCGACTTTTATCTATGGGGTCGGTTACTAGATAATGTTTACGAAACTCCACCAACAACGAGAGACGACATGAAAGTATGAATTCGAGAGGCCATTCCTAGCCTGTCAAGAACAGAAGTTGAAGCTACTGTAATGTCAACTCATGAGCGACTCCAACAATGCATCGAGGTCGATGGGAGACAAGTCGAGCATTAAAGTGGGCATTAAGTAGGTACTTGATGCCTACTTAAGTAGACATTATTGCACGATCGGGCCATAAATAAAATTAATAAATAGAATTCCGCAAATTTGGTATAATACCTTTCAAAAATATATATTATCATATGATTACAATTAATTTTTGAAATTATGAAAGCGTTTATTATTTAAAAATTATAAAATGATAACATTTTTCATTGAATCTTGAAAAAAGACAAATATATATGAATAAATACCGGTGTAATATCGACTTTTTATTTTATGATAACTAAATTTTCTTTCTTCGATATTTTAGGGTAAGGAAAAGATATCGAGATGAGGTTTCCCCTAATCTATTTAGGGATGATTTCATCTCGTTTTTATGAAAAAAGTCATATCGTTGCATTTAATTTTTTTGAGAATTTTGTAATTTTCTGATATTATATCAAAAAACGCGCTCTAGCGACATCACTGAAAATTACACATATTACAGGTAAGATGGATTTGATGGAGCAAGAAATGCTCTTTCCAACGAGACTAAGTTTATTAAAATCAGTTCAGTTGTTTAGGAGTTACAGCTGTTTATTTAAAAAATCACTGAATAACCCCCACCCCCACCCCCACCATCACTGTATTTTAATAAATACGTCAAACAAAAATTATCGAATAAAGCTGAGCTTTAAAAAGCATATAATTTTTTGGTACATTCACTAGGTGGATTTCAGTAAAAAATCACTTTAAAAGTTTAGGATGGCGGTTATGCCCCCGGCGGTCATTTTGCAAATTTAAAAATATTTTCCACGTTCTTTTTTTGGCCGTTTTAGTAATAACATTTTTTACCGAAACTTTCTACGACGAATAGTTTCCGAGAAACGGCACTTTGCATTCTTATCTGACCACCCAGTACAGGGTACCGGAAAGTGGGGTTATTTCGAACATGTATGCCTATTTGGAACATCACAGATGATTCTAAATTTCCCTCCGTCGCTACGAATTGGGAGAAAGATTGAATGTATAAGGTTGGCCAACGTGTTTGATATAAATTTACTACCAACAGAAATAAAGTAAAAGTTGTCAATTTTTATTTCAAGTGGTTTTGTGAACCTTTTTTTTCATCCTCTTGATTTAAGATAATCATAATATGAAGAGTCTCATCTGCACCGGTGAATTGAAAACACTAGTTAAGTTATTTTGTGTTTTATTTTAAGTGTGCCCTTATCAACAAACATTTGCAATCGTTGTTTTCTAACCTTTATATGACGACAGTGCAAGATTATTACATTACATTGTACTTTGTAGGTAATTTGGAACGATGCCGCGTGTTTACAAACGTCAATTAGGAAGTGCTCGAAGAAATGATTACGACCCCGAAAATATTGAACGTGCATTGGAATCTGTTATTAACGCTAATTTATCGTTTTCTCAACCGAACGATTTTCTGTTCCCAAAACAACTTTATATAATAAATACAGGGGTGCACATGGTAATAAAATTGGGCATCCTACAGTTTTAACGACTAAAGAAGAAGAATCTGTGTGTAGTGCTTTAAAAGTTGCAGCTAATTTTGGATATCCTTTTACAGAAAAAGATTTGCGTTTATTTGTACAAAGTACCTGAACCATAAAGGTGTTCAAATAAAGCAATTTGTTGAAAATATGCCTGGTCGTGATTGGACCAGACATTTTTAAAAAGAAATCGCAATCTCTCAGTATTATCTGAAAATTTAAAGCGGCTAGGGCTGACGTTACTGAAGATGTTGTCAATACGTATTTTGACGAAATAGAAGTAACACTTCAGCCGAAAATGTTGTCAACTATGACGAATCGAATTTAACAGACGATCCAAAAACTCGCGTTATAGTTAGACGTGGCTGCAAACATCCATCTAGAATCATGGATTCGTCAAAAGCTTTACATCCATCATGTTGCAGCAGCAAATGGGTTTTACTACCAGTATACGTTGTATACAAATCCAAAATGTATATCCCGAATGGATTGTTGGCGGACCTGGTGCATTTACAATAGAACAGAATCCGGATGGTTTGACGATGTTTTGAAGATTGGTTTCGGAAGGTTATTGTACCATACTTAGAAGACTACAAGGGAGAAAAGTCGTAGTGGGTGATAATTTAGCAAGTCACTTGAGTTATGAGATAATCACACTATGCACAGAGATTGAATTAGTTTCGTTTTTCCATGTAACAGTACATGTCTGCCAACCACTAGATGTTTCAGTCTTTCGTCCGCTTAAAATAGCTTGAGTGAATGTCACTGAATGGAAAATGAGACACGAGAGGTCCTTCCAAAACTCAATTTCCTTCTGTATTCAAACAAACACTTACTATGCAACCAAATATTGAAAGCAATATATCAGCAGGTTTTAAGTACTGGTTTGGTCCCAGTGAATCGTCTAAGTTTAAATAAAATTATTCAGCCCTCGTGCAGATAATGTAGACGCAGATTTAATGGCACGATCATTTGAATCCATAATTGCAGAGCACTCCGTATCAACATAACAAAACCAAGGAGACCTAGAAAATAAATGTTCCGCCAGGTTGAGCCATTAATATTGAAGATTTTGGCAACAAAGATGACACTACAGGCACATCTGAAATGCCACGAATTATTGATACAGACATATCTGAAATGTCATCAGATGACAGTGCAGATGATGATGTCAATTTCTGTAAACTCAAATACATTATCAAAAGACACTTTTATAATAGTAGAATTTGTTTATGATGCGGAACAAAAAACAAACACAAAACTGTTTGTTGTACAGATTGTAAATTAAATAAACAGTCTTATAAAGTTAAATGTCCGAGGCAATATAAAGAAAGTAGAAATACTTTTGTGTTTCCAACTGTAGAAGATGAAAATATTATCAAACTGAACCAAATAAAATGGATGTTAAAAGACCACGTATTTTCACCGCCACATATTTTCGTCAGACTTAGTTTGAACATACCTAATGACCTTTTCAATGTATTTTTGATATTGTTTTTGTAATATTTTATGTTCTTATTAAAATTTGTATAAGGTATGCAAATAAAACGTTTATTTTGTTTTTCAGTTTTTCATGGTTTTTGGAATTTTTTGTTGTTTAACATGTCAGATGAATTCTTCAATATAAAGAGAAATATGTAAGCCTACTTCGAATAAATCTTCCGTAATACTGATTTTCAGTGCAAAATATAATATCGTTCCAAAAAGGCAACATGCTTTGTTATTTCGAACAATGTAAAAATATAAATAAACAATATAAAACAAAATATTTTGAGATAAATAAATAAAGATTCTCAAAGTGAAAGCAATCACTCTCGTAATGACGTTTATATAGAAGATAAAAAAAGCTCCATTTCTGAGTAATAACTAAAAGTGATTAAATATTGTTCCAATTAACCCCACTTTACGGTAATATAACCCATCATATGACCATGTAATGTACCCCTACGTTACATACGCCTACTTCGTTTTTCTAAAAAATACAGTTCAAAGATTCAATTTGAATAGATTAAGGGTAGTCTTTTTCGGTATTAATATAACTGCAGTACAGATTTATATAAATTTATATTGGATTGCAAATATTTTTATTAATTTTGGCATTAGAAATTGTGTCTCTCGTACCGTAGATATAGTATTATTATAACCGTAATACGGTATTATAGGTGCAGTAATCTATTGGCATAATAAGTTTGGAAGTGCTGCACTGTTTTTCCATAAGCCTCATACTGAATTTGGAGGTTTGGATGCGCTATAGTCAAAGAACCGCGGGGAAGGTGTCTACGTTTGCTTTTCCCTAAAAAAATCCCGAAAAAATTAAATTTTGGTTAAAGAAAATAAATAAAACATGCTATGTAATAAATAAAAATTCATTTAAATTATTGTAAGTTATTACATTTAGAATTTACATCAGTTCTACATACATAAAGACAAAATTTATATCGATTGTTAACCTTGGTAGTTGTTAGCGTACTCTAGCAAATACAAGTCTTTCAAATCCTACTCAAGGTAAACTTTTTATTTATGTATTTAATAAAATTAATAATAATTTTTAAAAATTCATTTGTTTGTGATAAAAATTTCGAAGATAGAGATATAACACGTGAAGATAATGTTGCCCGAGACGATAGAAGCATGTTGACAGTAAAAAGAAAAATTCCCAAATTAATCGATGACGCATATCCAACAATTTTTGAGGGGCAGCCATCTTATATGACTTAAGAACTATCCCCAAAACGAGAAGATCCAGAACAACGAGAACAAGAAATCGCTAAAGGAAGAAAAATATAGAAAAGAAATTAGACAATTCAGACATTATCCAAAATTTTCAAGAAATTGAAAAAAATTACTCCAAAAAGATTAAAAATTTGTCACTTTCTGTTGCATTTATTAAAAATTTTGTTGGTTTTTATTAAACTAGAAAATTGTATCCCCCATGTCACATATTCTGTCAAACTAAACGAAGATTTAAACATAGAAGTCTCTTTACAAAATTGTCGTTTGGAGAATCGAGATATATGAAATTTATTAAGCGCCAACGGAATTTGTGACCGATGATCTATGCTTTCAAATTTATTAGACTATATGGCGAAAATGAAAGATTCGCTTGAAGATCCTAATTCGTTAGAAATGCTACTTAAAAGATCTCTAAAATATTTAGATTTCGCAAGTAACACCCATATTAATTGTCCTAATTACATTTTACAAAGAGCAAATACATTTACTCACAATTAAAAAATCACACATTCAACCAATACTATAATTTGGTCTTTCCTTTTACATTTGTCTTTTCCTGGTGCTTATCATAAACTAAGAAATTTAAATTACTTAACTTTACCACACCCAGAATCTTCAACGAATGGTTAGTAGATTAGATTTGCAAAATACAGGTCTCAATACTGCTCACATAAACTATAAAAAAAAACAAAGCAAAATTATTACAAGAGGAAGAACTTATGGTAAATTTATTACTGGATAAAGTTATTCAAATTTCATATAGGGCTGGGAAGGTTTTGCAGACTCAAAAGAAAAAGAAACAGCTTCTACTGTGCAAGCCTTTATTTCCTTTATCTAATAATAAAGATATTGCAGGTTTATTTCCTGGAAAACATTTAAATGCAAAATAATTATTAAATGTCTTACACAAAGCGTTCTAAAAGTATTATGCGAAGAAGGTTACAATATTGTAGCAATTCTCTTTGATAACAATCGTGTTAACAGAAGAATGTATGAAATGTGTGATACTGTTGGTCGTGGATTAAAAACACATATCGAAAATCCTTACAATGCAAACCAAAAAATGTTTATTTTTTTTTATTGGGTTCATATTTTCAAATGTACTGCCAATAGTTGGCGAAATCAGTCTGACGATACCACCAGACATTTATAATTCCTGAGATAAATAATACTGAACTAATGCCTAGTGAACATTCAACAAAACCCGCCAAAAGATCAGCCTGTCTAGGGGATCTCAAAAGACTTTATAAATAAGAACAGAATTTAGTAAAACTTGCGTATCAGAAAAGGTCCTGTATCCTAGTTTTATTGAGAGACAAAACGTCAAATTAGCAGTGAGTTTGTTTGACCAGTGCTGGTAGAATTAGGAATCTCAGATGAAAATAATATGTGACAGGTGGAAAATAGTCATTTGCAGATCTGCTGATGCAGGTTTTCGAAAAAGAGACACCTACATGGCTCCTATCAACAGCAAATATGATGAAAAACTTGGTCTTTTAAAAACATTTTTAGTCTGGTTATCGCAATGGAACGATTTGCCTATTCAAAGAATATGTTCAATCGGTCAAAGGAATAAAATTAACAAAAGAAACAGTTTTAGCAATTAAAGTTTCTATTGAATTATGTGTATCTCTTTGATACCTTAAATTTTAAATATATTTTGTTGGGAAAATTCCAAACGTATGATTTAGAAGCAAGATTTCGACAATATCGGCAACTCAGTGGAACAAACTATCATATAGCAGTTGAGCCAATTTTGCAATCAGAAAGAAAATTGAAAATGCTTAACCTAATAAACATAAAGTCCTTTCAATCCGGATGATTTGAATTGAAAGATTTTTTTGATTCTTGCGACAATATAATTGACAATTCTAACGTTCCCACCACAACAAAACGTTCAGTGTTACTCGACGATGTTGAATAGAGGACAATTATAATATGGTGCTAATTTACATTCCTGGCTACATTGTAGGGGGTGGCCAACTCAGAATGCGAGGTACTGTATCTGGGAAACTATACATCGTAGAGGCTTGCGGAAAAAAAGGTTATTACTAAAACGGCCAATACAAAAACCTGGAAAATATTTTTTTGTTTCTGAAATGGCCGCTAGGGGGCGTAACTGCAATCTTGAATCTAAAAAGTGATGTTTCTGTGAATTCTGCTATATTAACCTAATAAAAAAATAACTGATCTTTGAAGTCGAGGATAATCTGAACTTTTTTTGTTTGGCACTTTTTGACGTATGTCTAAAAATAAAGTGGTTGGGGGTATTCAAAGGTTTCCTTAAATAGCCCCCTGTATTTTCGAAACGGCTAAGCCGATTTTAACAAACTTGGGCGCGTTGAAATGAGCTATTCTTGGGCTACAAATGTTATAATATTTGAAGTTTTGTTAGTTTCACATGTCGTCGCTAGAGGGTTTTGTTCGACATTCCGACAGAAGGTTTTTAATGTCGCCGTAAATGCTCCAAATGCTGACCATCACTCTGTGCATTGCTGAGGCCTCTTATGGGCAGACCAAACTGCAGCTTCAATTTCGGCTCTGAATAGATTACCTAGAAATTGCGATTTTAAATGTTTGTAAATTTATTCACCAGAATAAAATCGCTATGGATATATACGAAAAATACAATTAATAGAAGCAGGCAATGGAAACAGATACTTAAACAAAACATACATAATCGTCAAATTGTCAATAGTTGTCTATACTTTCGTGTTACTTTGAGCAATTTTTGTGCTTTTAAAATGCGTTTTACGAATAATGATGCTTGCGGTTTATTTTGAATGTCTTCAGAATGCCGCAGTAGCTAAAAGAGTTTACGCGGCTCGATATCCAAATCGGCGTCCTTGCGATGTAAGAGTTTTTCCCCGATTAGTGGCGAGCTTACGAGCCAATGGTAGCTTTCGGCCTACGTTTCAACGGCAAAGAATTGGAAGAACACAAGAAAATATTAACCGTGTACTGGGCTATATTGAAGGAAATCCTCATGTTAGCACAAGAACATTATCCACTGAGTTGGGCATATCACGGGCAACGGTTCAAAATATTTTGAAGGACCATAGGTAAGTTCTAATGGCCATCAAAATATATAGGTATTCGTTTAAACTTTTTTTAATTACTTTAAGAATGCACCCATATCATGTCGTTTTGCATCAGGCCTTGAAAGAGGAAGATTTTGATCGAAGGTTAGACTATTGCCATTGGATGTTAGGCATGATACGCGAAAATTTTTATTTCAAATTCTTTGGACCGATGAAGCCATCTTCAGTAGTGACGGGAGAGTCAATCTGCACAATATGCATTATTGGTCTGCCCCCATTCGTTGCGTGAAGTTCAGCGCCAAGGACGTTGGAGTGTAAATGTATTGTGTGGCATACTGGGAGGCAGAATTATTGGGCCATATTTTTTCGATCAACCCCTAATGGCAATGTATTTCTTGACTTTTTGGCAATCAATTACCGTTGTTGTTGGAAGATGTGCCTCTGGAAACAAGGCAAAATTGTTTTGCAGTTGGATGGTTGCCAGCACATTTTGCTATTAATGTGCGAGAGCATATTAATGCAGTATTTCAACAGCGGTGGATTGAAGAGGAAGTCTGTTTCCATGGCCTCCGCGATCGCCAGACTTAGCTTGCCTCGACTTTTATTTATGGGGGCGCTTAAAGGACATCGTGCTTCCGACTCAACCTACTACTAGAGAAGATATGAAAAACCGGATTCGTAACGCGTAACATACTGAGAGCCGAAATTGAAGCTGCAGTTTTGTCTAGCCATGAGAGCCTTCAGCAATGCATAGAGTGTGATGGTCAGCATTTCGAGCATTTACGGAGGCATTAAAAACCTTCCTCCTTTAAATCGGCCCTTTTTAGGGTCACAACTTACATAATAGAAACAATTCCAGAAAAATATAGTTAAAAAAAAATACAAATTTAAGGGATTTTCGTATAAAGCCTTCTTTGGCCGATATTTTAGGTTAGGAACATGATATCGAGATGCGGTTTTCGCGAGCTTGTTTAGGGCATCATTTAGCCACTTGTTCACGAAAAAAAGTCATACTAATGCATTTAATTTTTTTGCGAAAATTAACAGTTTCTGTCGGAATGTCGAACAATGCCCTCTAGCGACGACATGTGAAACTAACAAAACTTCAAATATTATAACATTTGTAGCCCAAGAATAGCTCATTTCAACGCGCCCAAGTTTGGTAAAATCGGCTTAGCCATTTCGAAGATACAGGTTATTTAAGGAAACCTTTGAATACCCCCCACCACTTTATTTTTAGACCTACGTCAAAAAGTGCCAAACAAAAAAAGTTCAGATTATCCTCGACTTCAAAGATCAGTTATTTTTTTATTAGGTTAATATAGCAGAATTCACAGAAACATCACTTTTTTAGATTCAAGATTGCAGTTACGCCATTGCAGAAACTTGAAAATATTTTCCAGGTTTTTGTATTGGCCGTTTTAGTAATAACTTTTTTTTGCGCAAGCCTCTACGATGAATAGTTTCCCAGATACAGTACCTCGCATTCTTAGTTGGCCACCCAGTACATAAAAATAATATCAAAAATTGTAAGAAAAGATTATGTTATGATCGTATAACTGATGATGCTTTATTACACTACACTTCCTTAATAGATTGTGAAGGATTGAAATTTCCAAAAGAATATTTGATTAAAATAGTTATTAATGTTTTTGTTCTTCCTAAAATTTTAATTTCGGAGAAATTTTAAACAATTTTTTTACAAGAATGTAGCCAAAAGAATGTTTTAGTACATTTGTCGATTCTCATTTTAAAAGACAAAGATATAAACAACACAATATTTCGACAAAAACCTAAAGAAAAATTAAAAAATTACAGGCATAAAAATGTTTTCTTTATTTTTGTACTTTTGTAATATTTTATTTTTGTTATTCTAGGTATGTAGACACATAGTTTATTTATTTTCACACATGCAATGTTTTCATTTAAAATTTAGGACAT